>JBAKGM010019664.1:0-10197 GCA_037177215.1 Asparagus racemosus | reverse complement strand
ACCTTGGGTGGTGGCCGAGCCACCTTGGCCACCCGAGTTGGGAGTTGTTTCTTTATGTTTTTTAGTCCCACATGAGTTAGAGAGAAGCCTGTTTGTATTTGTGATGTTATAAATAACACCTAAGAGAGGGGGGGATGACTTTGGAAATCTAAAATTTTGAAAGAGGTTGAGCCTCTGTCAAAGTCAGATCTGGCGATCAACTTCGGCGATCAACTCTGGCGATCAGATCCGGTGATCAACTCTGGCGATCAGATCTAGCGATCAGATCTAGCGATCAACTCTGGTGATAAGATCTGGCGATCAACTCCGGTGATCAACTCCGGTGATCAACTCCGGCGACAAGATCCGAGCAACTCCGGCAAGCTTTCTTCTTCCTCGACAAACAAATCCTCTGAGAACGAGAAGAGCTGTGACTTCGCTTAGTCGATTTCACTTACTAGGGCTATTATTTCCTTTGTGAAATAACTCCTTTGTTCCAGATCTACAACAATCTAGGCCAGGTTTGCGGATCTACCCTCTAGGCTAAGCTTGGTCTTAGTCTCAGGGTTCAGCGCGTGATTTCTTTTGGTAGATCTCACCCGCTCCGGCGATCACCTCCTTCGTGAGTTGATTCCCGTCAGCATTTTATTTCCTTTGTGAAATAAAACCCCCAGATCTGCAAATCTAGAATCTAGATCTCCACTTGGATCAGAATTGCACGGTGGTCCACGGACGAAATAAGTCCCCGACACAGGCAAAGATAGCCACACAAGCGAGGATTCGATAAATGAATCCCGCGTTTGTTCAACTGGGTCAAAGTTGTAATCTTTATTTGATTTTTTCATTGTAAGCCTTATAAAAAGGCGATCTCTTTGTTTGAATTTGTTTCTAATCCCATAAAGGTGTAACAGATTCAGATCAATGGAAAAATCAGTAACTTTTTCCGTGAACAACTGGCTCCTCCTCTAGTTGGGCCCTAGCATGCTGAGCAACTTGCTTCTCGATGGCAACTTGCGTCACTCCCGTGCCCCGTTCTCTCAGGGCTTCACTGACCTAGTTAGTGGAGCCAACCCCCTGGCCGCCTGGCTAGAGCTTTCGTCTAAGCTGCTGAATCTCGTCTGACTTCCTCGAGTTGGAAGCGTTGAGCTTTGCAATCAGTCGCTCTTTCACTTCCATCTCCCTGCGCCAATCATCGAGTTCGGCCTGTTTTGCCGAGAGATCTGTATCGACTTGGTTGAGTTCCACATTCTCAGTAACGCCATGCTCCCCGCTAGCCTTTCGGAGCTTCTCAAAAGCGTGATGACCCCGAGCCAAGTGACGGCATATCTTCTGCTCCATGAGGCACCCGCGTGTCACATAACTCTGAAGGATCACGTGAAGGCCCACGTCGGGAACATCCTCCAGAAGTTCCTCATTGTAAAGGGAGGTTGAATTGTTCCACAGCCTTCGCTTGCATATAGTGTGACTTAAGTACGGAAGAACAAACATCCATATGGTTGGCAGGGTCAAACCGGTGATCGTTGTCAGGCTCCTCTTTATGACTCCCGCTGGGGGGAAGCCACTCAATCAGCAGGTCCCTCATTTTAGCCCAATCCCCCACTTCAGACTCAGCCATGTAGTATCGGGAGGGCCATCCCGCTGACGTGAAGCTCTTATTTTTATCTCCAGCCAGCTCCTTGCCAAGCCTATGGGGCTCCTCCGCTCGAGAGTTCGGGGCAACCGCCCCAGCCTGGGTATCAATCCGACGCAGAGTCGCTTCTTCAGCAGCAATGCGTTTGGCCTCAGACGGCTGGGGGGGCAAGCTCATCTTCTGAGTCAGACAACCCCATCTCCATCGGGGCGTCCTGGGTTTCACCTAGTAGTCTAGCCTCCCTCGGACTGTGAGAAGTTTTTTCTGCCACCTTCTGTGGAAGCCTAGGGAAACGCCGGGAACAACGCCCTTAGCCGCCTCGTCCTGCCTTAGGGAAGATGTGACTCCTTCACCGGCTGCTCCCGCTCAGGGCCATTTAGCCTGCCTAATGGCCGACTCCCCCTGAGGCTCCTCAGAAGAACCTTTAGAAGGAGCTGGCTCAGCTGCGACCCCCAAACCTACAAGTCCCACAAAGGTCAGGTTGTGGGGCTCTCGTCTCATCCCGCTCGGTAGGGGGACAGACGAGATTCCATGCAGCCGCAAGACTGACTTGTCAAGAAGGACCCCCATTGTGTGAGGTCTAGAAGAGACGATCTGTTCCAACTCCCTCCTCTCTGCGACTGAAAGAGGCTTCGGGTCTAGAGCTCCCTTCCTAATCTCGGGCCAGCTCGAGCAATCGAGGTTGGAGTCGTCTCCCTCTACCCAGATGAACTTCTCTTTCCACCCTTTATTCGACGTGGGAGCGTTAAGAATTACTTTGAACTCTCCAGTCATCAGAAGGTAGTAGTGAGGCGCCTTCTGTACTTTCACACTCACAAGGTGACAAAGCCCATCAGCACTCCAACAAAGTTAGGCTTCATTTGCATTGAAGACACCCCAATGCTTCAAATACTTTCTGGAGGAAAGGATGCAGTGGCAACTGCAAACCACACTCTAGATGCTTGATATATAAGGGGGCTCTCCCCTCGCTGTGATGGTATATCGCCGTAGATCTCGCCGGCGCTGTCAGCTTAAACTCCTTCGGGATGTTGAACATAGAGTGCAACGCCCGCATTTGCACCGCAGTCACTTTAGAACGAAAGGCATCTAGCTGGCTCAAGCGTTTGGAATCCATGAGAAACTACTTCAGAGGATGCTGGAGAATCGTTGGAGATCTGGGCCTATAAGGTGTCAAGTGAAGCTTATTCTTCCCTAGTTTTTGCCCTTATATAGAGGACCACGAGGAATAAAGCACCTCCTTATCCTTTCTCCATTTCTAGTTCAACAGTCGGGATCACTTCTCTCAGGAAGCGGAGCGTCGGGCACAGAGAATGAAGCATCAACAGCTTAGAGCTACTTGCTGGCGTCAGCCACGTCCCATCGCAGGAACCTTCATGACCCCCTTTTCAAGTACGTTCTTCTCGACCAAGACCCAGGACTCTGTTTTCACTTGGACTCATCTCAAAGCCGACTCTAAGCAAAAGGGGCCAACTGTTATAGTCCTGGACATCTTTTCACTAATTAGCCCTTGAATTTCGAGAGGAATACAAACATTTGAGGTAAGAGAACGAGCTTAGGCTGCCCTAATCTGAATCCCTTGGACGACTCAAAAGTCGAGGCCAGTCGCCCCCTTAGGCGAGTGCCCTCATGGACGACGCAAATGGCGGTACTAGCCATCCTCCTCGACTCTTCAGTCGACCAATCCTCACAGAGCGACTCGAGAGACGAAACTAGTCACCCCCTCAGTCAACTACCCTCGTGGATGACGCGAAAGGTGGTGTTAGCCGGTCCCTTCGATGGCATAACGTTCCCCGCTCAGTCGGCTCAAGTTCTCGTTCCCAGGCGATGGTTGTACGAAGTTTGCACCTGACAGCGCATCTACATCACATTAATTGAGATACCAGTGCCTTGATTCCCCAATCTCACACGATAATCAAGGCACCTCGAACCCCTCTGGCTGTGTGTATAACTAATCACATCCCTATTAATGCCGAGGGAACAGTACTAACTCTAGCGCTAACTTCCAATCGACACCTGTCGAGGCCGGCGCAACCTTCACAATTTGTTTCTGTCCCATCATTGAGTAAACACACGTAAGAATAGGGCTGACCCACGCCTTAGCTTAGCACCAGCTAGAATGACCTAAATACCCTCTGACTCTCATACAAATAGAGAACCGAACAGCAACCAAGGTAAGGAACCCTAACCCTAAAAGCTTCCACTCAGCTAGTAGCTCTACCTTTTTAAGTACCCATACTGACTTGATCGTCGGAGGGATTACCGAATATCCCAACTCTACCCTTTTCTACAGGTTCCCCAGCCAGAGCGGAAGAAACCAAGAACGTGCATAACCACCAGGCAATAGGAGAAGAAGCGGACCCCACTCTCCTAAACTCTAATCCAACGGAGATTAGTGACTGTGAGATCTGAGCATCAATAGCTATATCTGGTCATATATTATTAGCAAGATATATTAATGCACCTATTGCACTGAGTTATGGTACTTCTGGACCAAGACATTCTTCGTTATCCTCTCGATGTCATAAATGGTCCTTATTCGCATCAAGTGACCGGACAACCATTGGGGTACTCAATGGATGTGCTTTATCCATATAAAATCACTTTAGGGCCCTTTTTATATAATTTGATTGATGAATAAGAATTCCATTTAATAAATGCTCGATTTGAAAACTGAGACAAAATTTTATTTTTCCAAGTTCCTTCATCTCAAATTCTTTCTTTAAATATTCCACTATCTTTGGAAGCTCTTTAGGAGTTCCAATAATATTCAAGTCATCAACATATACGGTAACTATAGCAAATTCAGATTGAGGTCGGAAGGGGTCCTTATTCACATCAAGTGACCAGACAACCATTGGGGTACTCAATGGATGTGATTTATCCATACAAAATTACTTCAGGGCCCTTCTTATATAATTTGATTGATGAATAAGAATTCCATTTACTAGATGCTAGATCTAGAAACTGAGACAACTTTATTTTTCCAAGGTCTTTCATCTGAAATTCTTTCTTTAAATACTCTACTACCTTTGGAAGCTCTTCAGGAGTTCCAATAATATTCAAGTCACATACACTACAATTATAACAAATTCAAATCCATATTTCTTTATGAAAACACATGGGCAGATTAGATCAGTCATATACCCTTCTTTTAGGAAATATTCACTAAGGTGGTTATACCACATATGTCCGAATTGCTTTAATTTGTATAAAGATCCTTGTAATTTGATTGAATAATTTTCTCGAGAATTTGAATTGCACGCTTCTGGCATCTTAAATCCTTTAGGGATTTTAATACAGATAACATTATCAAGAGAGCCATATAAATAGGCTGTAACTACATCCATTAGATGCATATCAAGTCTTTCATTTATTACTAGACTAATCAGATATCAAAATATAATTGCATCCACCACAGGAGAATATGTCTCCTCATAATTGGCTCTAGGTCTTTAGGAAAATCCTTGTGCGACAAGTCGTGCTTTATACCTGTCGACTTCATTTTTCTTATTTCTTTTTCGTAAAGGTACCCATTTGTACCTGGCTAGTTTTACATCTTCAGGTTTTAGGACTACTAGTCCAAAAACCTCACATTTTGAAAGTGAGTCTAATTCTGTTTGAATTGCTGCTTCCCATTTTGGCCAATCATTCCTACGTTGACATTCTTTGACAGATTTTGGTTCAATATCCTCACTATCTTTCATAATATTGAGTGCTACATTATATGCAAATGTGTTGTCAATAACTATTTCTTTTCAGTTCCATTTTCCTGCAGTTGTGACATAACTTATTCTCTTCATCTTCACTAATTTCAGGTACCTAAACATCTTTTGGAGTTTTATGATTAGTCATGTCACGGTTCTCTTCTGGAGTTTTACCTATGTCTTGGTTCTCTTCTAGAGTTCTTTCTTCTTTAATGGGGCTATCTTGAGTATTTGCTCCTTTTCTTTTTTTGAGGATTTTTATCTTTGGAACCGATTGGTCTACCATGCTTCAGGCGTGCTCTAGACTCATTACTTATAATATTAACAGATCATCCTACTGGGACGTCAATGTGAATTAGAGCATTTGTAGGTGGTATATGAGACTTTGTCACTCTCTTTAGGTCAGTAAATGCGTTTGGCAATAGATTTGCTATATTTTATAAATGAATCATCTTTTGAACTTGTAGTTCACATTGTTATGATGGACGTATGAGAAATATGTCAACCACTGCTACCGGTGCTGCTTTGTTTATTTGATATGATGGATCTCCCACCTCGACAGGCAAGTTGCAAAGACAACTTGCATCTCTGCTACTGGAGGGTATGAACTCTCGGATCTAGGCGAGGTGATGGCGGGGAACTCCAACACATTTTGGCTTCCCCCTCACCGATTGATGGAGCCCAAGACTGCTTGATGACTTTCGGTGTGGGGTCAGCTTGAGTCGAGGTCATCTTGTAATAGGAGCAAGAAGAATAGAAAACAAGTAGGACATAATTTCTTTCATCAACTGTTTAGTTTCTCCCCCTAATGTTGAAAATTTTGTCTCATCAAAATGACAATCGGCAAGCCGCACCGTAAAACATCCCCAGTCATTGGTTCAATTTATTTCATCTAACATATATTCTCAACCATCTTTGAGGTCTCATCTTAGTGCATTCTGGTGGAGCAATTGGAACATATACTGCACATCCAAATATTCTTAGATGAGAAATATTTGGGCCCTAACTGTAAGCCAATTGTAAATGGGAGAACTTATGATAACTTGTAGGTCTGATGTGTACAAGTGTTGATGCATGTAAAATGGGATGTACCCAGACCGCAATGAGGAGTTTTATTCTCATGAGTAATGGTCTAGCAACTAATTGCGAACGTTTTATTAATAATTCTGCAAGACCATTTTATGTATGAACATGTGCTATAGAATGTTCAAGAGTTATTCCAACTGACATGCAATAGTCATTAAAAGCATGAGACATAAATTCTCCAGCATTATCAAGATGAATTATCTTAATTGCATTCTGGAAATTGTGCTCTTAATCTAATTATTTGAGCAAGCAATCTCACAAACGTTAGGTTGCAAGTTGAAAATAAACATACATGTGACCATTGTTCGCCAGGAAAGTTGTTCCGATTGTCATTGCAAATGAATCCTTTACAAAAATTTTTTACAACAAGATTCAAATAAAAATATCACCTTTTTATAAGGCTTGCAATGACTAACTGAAAAAGATCACAACTTTACACTATTTTTGAACAAACCCGGGATCCGTTTATCAGATCCTCGCTTGCGTGGGTGTCTTTGCCTGTGTCGGGGACTCTATTCCGTCTGTGGACCACTGCGTAATCCGATCCAAGTTAAGATCTACGAGATTGAGGGGATTATTTCATGAAGGAAATAGCTCGCCTAAAGCAAGTGAAATCAACCAAGCGAAGTCACAGCTCTTCTCGGGATTAAGACTAAGCTTAGATCCGGAGGGAATTGCCGTAGATCTGATCTAGATTTTCTCTTGAATCTTCTCCTCATCGCGTGGATCTGAAGTGGAAGGCGTTCTTCGCTTGCACCGGATCTAGATCTCAGTTTTCTTCTTTGAAAATGCTCAAATCTGTGCACAAGAGGTGAATTATTACAACCCTTAAAACTAAAACCCCTGGCCTATTTATAGGCAGGGATTTACTGTGCCGAGGTGCCCTTGTGCCTTGGCTTGGCCGAGGCGCCCTCTGGTGCCTCGGCTAGGCCGAGGCATTCATTTGGGTTTTTTTCTCCTGATATTTTCTGATCTTGTTCATCCGGTAGTTCGTCTGGTATTTTATCTAATCTCATTTTATCCAGTCGTGTTGAACTCCAACTTGGTTGATCGCCTTGTTGATTTTAGAATCTGATCGGTGTAGTTCCGTCGATGCTTGAGTCCGGTTGATTCCCTCTCATCGACGTTCGAGTCCGGTCGACTCCCCTTGTCAAAACTGGCTGATCTGAAGCTTCGTTGTTAGATTTATTCCACGATCCGTCGCTTCACTGACTTGTACGCCTTGCTGATCAGCTTCATTCACTCGTCGACTCGCTTTGTGCATTTTGCCCCACAATTACATCGTCAGCGGTTCTTAGTCGCATCGTTGGATGGGTCATCGATTGTCAACCCACCGTCATGAGTCTCGTTCGGGTACTAATAAGTAATTTTTAATGCCTACAGATACTCCCTCCAAAGTGTCTCAGTCTCATTTTTTTTAGACAAGCCTGGGATACTTTGGATATGATAGGCCCTAACCTTCAGTCGGTGTGACAAGACCTGAGAATGGCTTCGGTGTTCGATCTCTCCAATCCCTTCAGATTCTCCAGCGCTTTGTAGGATAGCTGAAGGCATCACGGTACTGCATTTTTTGTCTGACCATTGTTGAGATCTTGACCTGAAACCGATAGATGAATTTCTTCTTCTGAGATTAGCTTCTGCATTTGATTCCTCCAATCTTTTCAGATTCTCCAGTGTTTTGTAGGATAGTTAAAGGTGTTACGGTGCTGCATTTTTTTGCTTGACCGTTGTCAGAATCTTAAGCTGAAGCTAATTGAGTTCATTTATTTCTAACTCGTGTCGGTAAGTTGTCGTTCAACTAACTATCAAACTTTTTCCGAAATTCCTCCATTGATCGGGGAATTCTTCATTGCAACGCATTGATTGGTGTCGAAATATGTGTGGATTTTAGCCTTCGATCGGCAAGTGTGACGCGTTGACAAACGTCCAACTTTATTTAGAATATGGCCGTTGATCGGTGAATCCTCCGGTTGTGAAACATTGCCCGGCGTCAGCACAGTTTATACTCGTGCATTTACTAGAGTTTTCAGGGATTAGTTTATCCTCATATACCTATTTAGAGATTGGTGAGTTATCATTAAGAATATTTTATGGTAATAATCTCCAGGAACTTCTCAACAAAATAGGAAACAGTTTATACTCGCATACCTTTTCAGAGTTTCGGCGAGTTATCCTTAAAAATAAAAATATTTTCCAGGAACTTCTCAGCCAAAATAGGAAACAGTTTATACTTGTGTACCTTATTGGAGTATTGGCGAGTTATCCTAAAAATAAAAATATTTTCTAGGAACTTCTCAGCCGAAATAGGAAACAGTTTATACTCATGTACCTTCTTGGAGTATTTTCCCAGACTTACAATAAATTAGACTAGATGAAAAGTGACCTTCATGAGGTAATATCCCGCTGAATAATTGTCTAGGGTCCCTCTGATGTATGGGAGAGAGGAGGAGTCATTTAACGAGCTGAGTTGGTGCCGTTTTGTTGCTGCCCTGGTCTGTTTGTAGACACCCCATGGGCGATTTGATATGTGGCAATGCTCTAAGATGACTGTCTTCCCAGTGACATGTTGCTTGAGTCCACTACTCTTGAAGATGTTGAGATTTGTCCATCTTCTCTGAAGGTATGGTCTTGTTGGCAGGGGCTTCCGGTGAGGCTTGGTTTTTCGGTTCCTTATTTCGATGTTCCTCGTGAGCATGCCATGAGACCATCTGAAGTAGTCGGTGCGTCAACGGTGGTTACTCCTCCGATTGCCCCTCCGAGCCATGAAGCTACGCCTACTGATCAAGTGGAGTCCCGTGTGGAGGCATGGCGCGATGCTCAAGTGGGGTTGGGTGGACCATGTTGAGATGGTACTTGCTGAGAAGTCAACATCTCTAATCGATATACACTCTCGCCTTGCTTCAAGTGTGGCCAAGATGGCGCAGCTCAGGCGAAAACTCTAGGTGGAGGGAGAAAACTTTCGTGTCGCAGAGCTGCGAAGACTCTGAACGCCAATGAGGACTCTCTCAGGGCCGAGCTGCAGGAGAAGTTCCAGCAGATTTCCTCTCTTTTTATCATTTATTATAATTCTTTTATTTCATTCGAAATAATTAACCATAACACTTATAGGATTTTTAGCAAACCCTCGGCCATCAACAGATTTAACGAGCCTTTACCGATTACCGTTTGAATCGAACTAGCATGCGGATTATTTAAACCCGTTCTGCATGTAACGTTGTGCTAAAAGAATGAGACTCTTTCAGACTTCATGCTACGATGCTGGATATGTAGACTTGGTACTCTTTTACGGGCAAGAGACTATCTGGCAATACGTGTTATGCATAGACTTATCCCTTCTTAGGCTTCAGGATAAAATACCCTAGAATCGAACTCTGGTGTCTTCTTCAATTGGAGAAAGACTAAACCGACAGCGCATGTTAGGTGTCGACTTTAGGGTTATTGGCCAACCCCCAACCCTCAACGGATTTGGTGTGCCTTTACCGACCACCATTTGACTTGGGCTAGCATGCGGATTATTTAAATCTATTCCGCATGTAACGTTGTGCTAAAAGAGTGAAACTCTCTTAGACTTTATGCTACGATATTGAATACGTAGACTTCATATTTTTCACGGGAAGACTAACCCGACGACACGTGTGAGGTGTCGACTTATCCCTGCTTAGGATTTGGGATAAAATTCCCCAAGATGAATCTTGGATTAAAAGGATTAGAAATGTCGATGTGGGAAAGGAAGAATTTTATATTCTATTTCCCAATGATGGAGAGGAAGGATTTTTGTCCTGTCTCTGAATGAAGATG
>JBAKGM010019662.1:0-10198 GCA_037177215.1 Asparagus racemosus | reverse complement strand
TGAAGATTGGACCTGTAGCATGGTCTGCCTTAATTGTCCGAGGTGCCTTAAATATCGTGTGAGTAGAGAAAATCTGCTCATTGATTTCCTCATTAATGCGACGTTGACGCATTGTCGTGACTTGGACCCAAGGCGGCTATCCTACGTGGAAGGATAGATGGGTCGGCCTGGCGACGCTTATGGTGCCGTCCATGCCGTGCGCGAGGGTATTGGACTAGTGTGGTAATTGGCTCCCACTCGTGGCGGAGGCCGACCAGCGTGGTCCCCCATGTCGTCCTCGAGAAGTAGAGAGGAGCTAGTGTTGCCTTCCGTGTCGTCCGTGAGAAGGGGGCCAGCTAGGACCGCCTTTCGTGTCGACCACGAGAGGAGGACGACTAGTACCGCCTTTCGTGTTGTCCACGAAGAGGTGGCTGGCTGGGACCGCTTTTCGTGTTGACCACGAGAAGGGGATGATTAGTACCGCCTTTCGTGTCGTCCACGAAGAGGGGGTCGGCTAGGACCGCCTTTCGTGTCGACCACGAGAAGGGGACGACCAGTATGGCCTTTCGTGTCATCCACGAAGAGGGGGTTGGCTAACACTGCTTTTCGTATCGACCACGGGAAGGGGTCGACTAGCACCGCCTTTCGTGTCGTCCATGAAGAGGGGGCCGGCTAGGACCGCCTTTCGTGTCGACCACGAGAAGGGGACGATTAGTACCGCCTTTCGTGTCGTCCACGAAGAGGAGGCCAGCTAGGGCAGCAACTAACTGTTCTCGGGTCGCGTTGAACGACCAGATGGAGCAGCAGCTGGGGTGAGTGCCCGGGCTCTAAGGCGGAGCTCTTGTCTAAGCGTTCGGTTCGCACTTCGCTGTCGTCCGGGAGGGAAGCAATACTTCCTTAATCGCACGGATCGTCCTCAGTGGGGGTTCAGGACCATAACAGTTATAGAGGCTAAAATTAGGACTCGGATGTTCAATGAGGGTCAAGTACTTCATATCGCCAAATCTGACGAATGTGGATTTCATGCGAGTGATAAATTCGAGAGTTTCCACCACTAAGCAAAGGAGCCGATATCTAAGTTAGCTCTGCTTGCAGGGTTTTCTTGATCTAGTTGAAAGGTTGTGTTGCACCTTCCCTACCAAAGGATCGCATCTCTATCAAAGTGTTATTCCCTGATGTGTTGCTCGCTACTGGGTATAACTTGGCCGTGCTTCTAGCAATAGTTAGCTGCATACATCATGGACTAAGGGAGTTAGCCACCGAGTACCTGAACCAGGAAGATAACAGTGCAAGGGATCGGATCCCAAACCCTCGAGTGGAGTTACCATATACCTATCTGGTAACATGGTATACTTGCATTGCTCTTCATTAATGTCAGCTGCTGCACCAAGTGGAGATGGCGTCTCATTACTTCAGAGATATGAGCGCTCAAAGTGGACCGTCAAATACCTCGCAGGGATTCGTTAGACTCTTCTGAACAAAGATTATTATCGCCTTTACTGTTATTTTGCTAAGATTGATAGTACAAATCTCAGGGACAAGTTTGAAGACGGCACAAGTAGCGAAGGTTTTACTTTCCTACCTAGCGAATGTTTCAACTGATTGGTTGATAGCAGGCTGGGTCACCTTGTTGCTACATTGAACGGGTCTGAATGTTACATTGAGCCATACTTGCCTTGCTAATTTGCTCATCAATTTAGATATGACCAGCTCTTCGTCGAGAATCCGAATCCAAGTTTGTTGCGCACGGGAAGTCTAGTAGCTGGTGCTTGTGCTTGGTATCATTTTATTGCTAGGGCCACAGGGACTAGATTCACACTCCCTCGTCACATACCCAACTGTTATATGATGTTATTGTTCTACAAGTGGTATTGCAGAGTGAAAGTTCCTAATCCTTACTTTCACATGAACAGAACTAGCTTACGATGGATCACCCATATATACAGGGAGCTGTCGATGAAAGGTCCGAAGAGCAGTGCTCCTGGACCTCAAGACTTTCTAGAAGAAGACATGACAGAAGATGAAGATTGGGAGGTGCCGAGTGGGCAACCTACTCCTCAATGGCCAATTGGTGTTAACACATGGGAATCGTCTAAATCTGCAGTTCACCGAGGAGCACTTTGTAGTGGAAGGGGAAATAGGGGAAAGAGGCCATTACAAGCTCGTCTCCCACAACAACCTGCAAAGAAATAGCGTTTGGCGCCTTCAGAGCATGAGCCTGCACCTGGAAGCTCTTCAAGGATTAGGAAAGAGTCTCCTGCGATTCTAACATGAGAATCTAGAGCTGAACCCTCAGGTGAGTTCTACTCATATCTTTGTATCAATTCATCTAGAGTGCATTTGATTGATCTGCGCTTTTTAGATGCAGGCAAAGAGCCCATCCTTCTCGATCAAGAAGATCCAGATGATGAGGAGAAGGTGGATTATGAAGCTGACACTGACACCTATCTTACTGAGCCTGACAATGCGGGCCTCGAGGGTGATGTTGTCAGCTCTTCTTATATGTCAAGTATATTTTCTCAGACCAATCTTGCGTAGCTTCTTTGATTCGATGATTGACATTTTGTCTATCTTTTTTGTAGTTGATGAACCTAGATTGGAGATCATGGGTGGAGCGGCTCCTATATCTATTCCTGCTGGTGGTGAGTTTGAGCATGTGGCTGATTTCGAGGGTGCTTTTGGTAACTTAGAGTCTGATCTGGCCGCCGATATGACAGTCAGTCTTGTACCTACGCCCGTTTTAGTAGCGTGACACCAATTGGTTATTCCTAAGTCATCTGATGAAGATGACAATGCATCAGCCTGTCTAATTTCGGCAAGGATCAGAAGGGTAATGTCGCTGAGTTCTGAGCCTCAATTTGACAAAAGACCCAATCATAGCGGAGATGTGTCTGATGAGCCAGAGGTCACAACTACCGGCATTGAAGTTGTGCCTACAGATATGCCGATGACCATAGCATTGGCTATGAGAGCTATTGTCCCATCAACTTAGGTGACATATGTGGTTTCTACCCAGGTAGATGTTTCCAGCGTGTTGGCCACACTTGCTCCATACCTCTTATCAGGCGGCGAAAAAATGCAAGTCTTGCCGACCTCTTCAACCATAAATTCATTAGTTGTTTCTGTAGGAGTGGGTCCTTCGAGCCGTGTGGAAATTCCCCCATCTCTTGACTCCAATGATTTGATTGAGTTGGAGATTCAGATCCTGATCGAGAGTGTTGAATCCACTATATCAATGCAGAAAGGCTTATCTGATCACACTCTTGCTTTGTTGAGGAATCAGCTTGGCCTTCTAATGTCGGTCATAGGTCCTGTACGTACTGAATAGTTTAAGACGATATTGACGAAGTTGAGCTTTAGTTTCATGAGTTGCAACGGCTTCATGCGAATGATGCTGATGGCATTGCTGAGCTTGACTTCTGTCAAATCTCAGTGAAGAACTATGAGGTTGAAGAATCTGCTCGCAAGGAAATGGAGCAGGTCAAAATGAGGCTTCAAGGTTTGAATGATAACCTTGCATCGGTTAATGGCAATCAAGCAGAGCTTTAGAACGCTATTCTGGAGAAATAAGCCGCCATCAATGAGGCCAAGGCAGCTATTGCTACAGCCCAAGCACGATTGGAAGTAGCTCAATAGTAAAAAGATGAGCTTGAACTTAAGTCAACCGAGTTGGCTAAGGAGTGGGATCTCAGGGTTGTGGAACTTGAGGCTATGATGACGAGGCTAGCGATTGTTAGAACCCAAGCTACTCCTATTGATCCTAGGACTCTGAGGGAAGCGGCCCAAAAGAATGCTCATGAAGTTAGGAATTCTAGGATAGCTGAATGTATTGCATGAATACACACTTTTTATCCATATTCACTTTAAAATATTTATAACGGGTTAGCTCTTTCATTAAAAGAACTTTTTGTTCCCTTTCGATATGTATACGATAGAGGTGTAATGTTAATGTATCATAGTGACATCCTTGTTGGGGAGGGAAATGATAGAATTAAACTGATGGAGGTGTAGTGTTAACATATCAAGTTTGATCAAGTTGGCACTGTTCAGAGGTGTAATGTTAACATGACAGTATAATGGTATTTGACAGACGTATAATGTTAACATGCCAAATGAAATGACCGACAGAGGTGTAATTGTTTTCGCCTAGAATAATAGGCTTCTTTGCAGTTTCCATTTCAAAACGTTTCAAAATGAAAACAAGTGAAAGATTACACGTGTAACTCTCTCTAATACAAAGAAAATGATCTCACTCTCTTAAAAAAACTTGAATAGAAGTCACTACATAGCAAGCTCTTGCTTGCATGGGTTCTTTGCCTGTGCTAGGGATGCGTCGTCCGTGGACCACCGAGCAACGATTGTCAAATTGATGGGGTTGAGTTTATATTTCGCTAAGGAAATAAGAACTTAAGCAAATATCTTAGCCAAGTAAGATATCTATTCTTCCCAAGATTTAAGGCGAAGCTTAAACTCGAGGAATCTCCAAGTGAAGAATGTTAGCAAACTCTCTCTCTGCTCCTTTTAGACCTCTAGTTCTCTCTAAAATTTTCGTTCTCCAAAAAAGTCCCCTTCCTTATGGGTGTAGGAAGCTATTTATAGCCTTTAGGAGGTGTAACTGTCGAAAAGAATACAAGTTATGACCTGCCAAAATTGCATAGTAGGCAAGACACTTTTTGTGTCTGAGCCCAAAACTATCTCGGCCAAAGGGGTTGAGTCTCCTAGCTGTTGTAACCACTCCTCCCTCTTTTAAGGCAAATTTAATGCCCCATTTATGCGCTTAGTGCGTGTTTTTCAAAGATGTAACCTCCCACTAATGTAGATGAACGTCCCCACGTGTTGAAAAGGTCAAATAAACCCCATAAATAACAATAAAATACGTGAAAAATGTTTCAGACACAATAAGTGTCTCGGCCATGACCGAGACACGACAAGTGTCTCAGCGATGACCGAGACACAATAAGTGTCTTGGACATGGCCGAGACACAATAAGTGTCTTGGTACGTGCCAGTTTTACCTCTGTGATTGATTTCCTTAGATTTTGATGATGTCGTTCTTCAATCTTCTCATGATTAAATCATACTTGGGGTTCATTGGCAATTTTCGATGCCTACGGATACCCCCTCCAAAGTTTTTAGACTCTGCTATATTTTGTCGAGGAGTCTGGAATACTTTGGATAAGATGAGCTCTACTTTTGTCCAACGTTGAACTTCATAGAAGAGGCGCATATCGTGCTCCAGCTTTTGAACCCTGGCTACGCGACGTCGCTGACCATATTTTGGGATCAATAGCTATTGCGTCTGTATTTGAATTGGCTGAAATGATTGAGTCGATTTTGAACTGATCATCTTCATCTTGAAGGTTGCAACTTGGGTTATAGTTGAGTTCACAGGAGTATCGGGATAAATATTTATCCAACCATGTTATCTCATCACAGTAGGAGATGTCTATTCCCTATTACCGTTATGAAGGAGATGGCATATGATTCTTCTTCCATAGTGAGGATTTAGAGAAAGGGCACCATCCAACTTGTTGAACATCTAGAATCAAATTATCCGTTGTAGGGATAAGCTTTAGAGAAAACTCCCGAATGTAACCCGGGTCAAATTGCTTTGAACACACTGTTTGAGACATCATGTTTATGGATCCTGGTGGGGATAAACATGTGAAACATCTCAAATCACGTGAGGAGGTTAACCATCAAATTCTTGAGTTGCCGAGACAGTTGTTGACAACTCTTTGTGCGCGACACGTTTGGTGTCTTGCTCAGTCACCTTCGGCCGAGACACATTTGGTGTCGCGCACATAGGAATCTACATCGGGTCCACTCTTTATAAACCCGACAGTTTGGGACTTTTCAACACCTATTAGCCCGCCTTTTAGAATTCAAAAACCTTTCAAATTCTTCCTTGCCTCTATAAAAGCCTTGAAAATCCCTTTAACTCCATAAATCTCTCTTATTTTGCTTGAAATCCTGTTTGGATCTAGGGCTTGTTTCAGTTTTTCCTCTGATCTAGTCGATTTCGATTGATTTTCTTCACAAAATCACGTCTTTTCTCGATCCTCCATCAGATCTGACACCCCTCCCTCAATTCTGTGATTTTCGAGCCTTTCTTGTCTAGACCTCCATCAAAACTTGATCAAAACCTAACTTTTTCACTTTTTCTGAACAAAAATCCCATTTTCATCATGTCTATCAAGAGATATCATGCTCCCAAGGGCAAATCTCCCCCCGACCCTCTGAGACTAAAGAATCGACCGCCCCAACATTTGGGAGTGGGGTTTTTTTTTCTTATTTTTCAGATAAAACATGTTTTTTGTGTGAAAAATGGGACTTTTATGTAAAAATTCTCATTTGCTCTCCTTCGCGAGGCATTCGGGAAGAGTTGAGATCCTCTTTCGTGAGGATCTGGGCTAAAATGAGTATCTTACATTGTCAAATTACTCGCAAAAATAAAAGAAATGAGATTCTGACCGTCTCGTGCTGGCGAGATAGTTTGGACTGTCTCGGCCATTGGCGAGACAGTATGAACTGTCTCGGCCACTGTGAGACAGTTTGGACTATCTCGGCCACTGCAAGACAGTTCCCTCATTTTTTTGATTATTTGACTAAGTGTACTCCACACCTTATATTGATCCTTGGGCTTGTTCTGATATTTTTTTCTGTCTCTTGCAGTTGAATTTTCTGCTACGGTATTTACTGCCAGCGAGTCGAGTGAGCTAAATAGCACCGCTTTCTTCTCTTCTTGCGAGGCACCACTGATAGCTGAGGCTCTCGTGCTTGGCCCAAGTGCAGCTTTGAAATTATTGGAGTTGCTACAACATGGGGATCACTGTACATTGTGGAGGTTGATAACCGACGCTCTACTGGTGAAGAACGCTGGCTCCACTAACATCATACGAAAGTCCAGCTTCTTGTTTAGGGATTCTGTTGAAGACCTAGAGATTCTCTCCTCCCACTCTAAACCCTAGCTATATGAAGGCAGCGGTGCTCATCTGTATCTGCCTTCTTTCCCTGCCATCACTCACTGGTGCATCTGCGTAACCTATCGGTCAGAAGGAATATGACTTGGAGATTGACTGAGGACCAGAAGCGCATCCATTGTGGGTATGTTAGCCAAAGTGCTACCCCAGGCTCTAGTGATAGAGGCTACATTCGTGGACTTTACCCCGAAATTGCGGGTCAAGACAATCCACCTCATGACGAGCTGATGGTCAAGGCTGACATTGTGAAGAATTGCCTAGCCAGAATAGGAAGGGAGCTGCTAGCTAAGAAATACCGATGCTTCAGTTAGGTCCATTCTTCTGGAGACTGATGGTGGTTAAGGATGACCAAATATGTCCTTGGTCGGTGGGGTCCAGAGCTTCAGGAGAAGGGCTTGTATATCCCCATCCGAGCTAGTATGTATGGGCTCCCCATCAGTGTGAACTACTTCTTCGCACTCTTGGAGATCTATAATTCAGACACTAATACCTTTTTGACAAGGAACGGGGAGCTGGGCTTGCTGCTCCATGAGATGCTGAAGGTATCTAGCATGCCGATGGGTGACGCGCCATACGAGGAATACTTCCCCACCAGTTGATGGGTGACCTGCCGCTATCAGACGACGATAGCATTGATCGATGTGAAGGCTAAGAAATAGCCATAAGTCAGCTTAAAGCAGTTTGCTGACTACTTATTCAAGCACCTGGAGGGTCCTGATGAAGTAGGTGAGGTGCAACCTCTGAACCCTTCTGACATCAATAAGCTGATTGAGAAGACGAAGGCTCAATCATATACCACTCTATTTGCTGAGGGTAAAATCTTGAAGGGCACCAAGTTCGAGACTTTCCTGTGGCATGCACAGAAGAAGATAAGGCCACAAACTCTTCTGGTGGGCTACCTGGCCATATGGCTGAAAAATGCATGGTCCCACATCAAGACTCTGAGTCGATGTCTCTGAAGGTGCCATTTCTGGCTGTCGAACTAGTTGTTGGTCGCCGACTTTCTCTTCTTCTAGCGATGGTAGCGAATATCCATAGTAGGCTTCGACGCTTAGTCGCTAGCTTTATGCAGAGAGGAAAGAAGCCTTCAGATGAGATCTCGATCACCAAGGTTGAATTGTCGTATACTTATCTGATGACCTGGCTCGTCCTCCATCACCCAGATCTAATGACAGCACCCGAGATGGTTGATCCTGAACTCCCCTTGATGCAAACCTTAGAGAGGTGTAAGTGGAGAGCAAGACAATGGCACGAGGTGTCCCGTCAATTTAAGGTCACTAAGTGTTGGGAATTCTTTAAGTGTTTCCCACCAAGTCATTATGATGAAGTGCTTGTGGATGCTGCCGAGCCTAATGGAGACCGAACTATATTGGATCTTGGCTGTTTCTAGTGGTTGATAAATATTCGCCCTTGCTATTTCATCTTCCGGATCAAGAATTCATGCAGCATCGTGCCTCATCTTCCCTGTCGGTTCTCTCGCCAATTTGGCTATGACCAAATCTTCATAGGAAATCCGAATCGGGGGACGAAGACCCACGGAGGCCTTATTGATGGTGCACGCGCCTGGTATTGGAGTATCAGTGGTTGCACCAATGCCAAATTTAGCCTTCCTACTGCTGAGCCCAAGCTTCAGATGACTTTTTTATACTGCAAGTGGCTCATCGCAGCAAACACTCCCACTTCAAGAATTTCAGAAGCTGAAGTGGAGTGGAGAAGAGAACCAGCACCAACTTGTGTCTCCCCACAAGCTGAATCATCTCAGAAATCCAAGGGGAAGAAGAAAGTCATTCGGGAAGAGAGTGAAGCAGATTCTTTTGATGAAATAGCCTGGACTTCCGAAGAAGAGGGAGAGGCTGTTCGCCATGAGGGGATCAGAATAAGAAGTGAAGTGGTAACACCTCCTTCTCCCCGTCGTTCTCCAATTTAACGAGATGAACTAGCCTGGGTTTTTCGCCATGCTCCATCTCCTCATCAACGTCTTCCAAAGCGACCTCGAATGAAGGTCATTTTCACTTCCTCCAACATAATGAGTGTTGAGACGGGGGAAGAAGAAGAAGAAGAAGAAGAAGAAGAAGAAGAGAGATGGGCTTCCGAGCTCATCCTCTAAAAGAGAGTTCGCCCATTGACGACCGTGCCTGAACCAGCTACTATTGCTAAGGTGTTGATGTGTCGAAAGAAGGTTGCTCATAGGCCTCGGCGTCAAAGATCTCCATCTCTTGAGGCAGAGGGCACTGATCTCTCGATTGAGGGGGGAGGTAAAATTTGCCAGCTTATTTCTTAATTTGACCATCTCACTTGTGATTCATATTTATCATTTATCTTCTTCTCTTTCTCAGGAAACTCTGAAGAAGGCGAAATTCTAGCTGAGTCTTCCCCTCTGTCACCCTTCATCTATGAGGAGCCAAGCTTCACAGAGCAAATACATGAAGCTATGGATGAGGGTCCCCAGGATACTATTATCGGCGCAGACGTTGATGTCCCTACTGTTCCCGAGGCTGTCGTCGCAGATACGAATACCTCATCTGGGTGGCAACTCAAGCAATTAAAAGAGTCCAACTTTATTTCTCCGCTAATCGCTTGTGCTCTTCATGTTCTTTTAGAAAAACTTCAAGAAATGAGCGAAGGCGCTAGCCGAGCGGAACCAATTCCTGGTATAAATTTGATCTTTACTTTGTTTTCTCTTCTTAGTATTGAAAATCTAATATATTGTAGTTGCAGTAATGGAGGAATAGGCTGAGGGAGGGGCAACTCCAGGCAAAACCTTTGGGGAATTTGCTGAACCTGTGGAATCGGCTCCTGGTATATACATATATTATCATGATTTTAAGATATGCATATACATATGTGTACTAACACTCAGCATGTCTTGCCAGTGTCACAGTGGAAGAACTGATGGAAACGGAGCCCGTGTGTGAAGAGAGTCTCGAAGAGTTCTCTGAACTAGGCTTGGCTCAGATGATCTCTATTTCTGAGTCTGATCATAACCTGATTTATGATATGTTATCGGAACAGGCTCAGAGAGAATCTGTTGCAGAAGCTAGCCCTTCTATAGGTACATGTCTTATTACTCAAATTCTCTTGATTATCTTGCCGATAGTTGATAATTTAACTATGTTCTTGTAGACAGTCAAAAAAATATGTAAGGGTGAAAACGAGGCTAGCACACCTCCCAACTGTGAGGGTCTTAAGACGCAGCCGAGACTCGCCAACAGCAGCGAGGCTCGGGTCTCAACCGAG
>JBAKGM010019661.1:0-10198 GCA_037177215.1 Asparagus racemosus | reverse complement strand
AAACAAGAGTCATTGACATTCATAAATTCAAGAAAAGATCAAAACATTATTTTGACAATCATGTCGTTGGGCTTCACCCAACCCAAGAATAAAGAGATTACTCACTCATGTTCGAAATACAAGCCATATAAATAATAACAATCATAAAACTCATCATGTGCAGAGACTAAAAGAAAAAGAGCGAAGAAAATCTTAACCTCAATGATAATCTTCAACTGGTAGTTGCATGAATCCAATCTGTCAATGAATAAAAATCCTAATTGTCTTCTTCAATCTCTTCTCGATGTGTCGGCTAAATGATCCCCATCAAAACCCTAATCCAAGTCCCTTTTTTCATGTTAGGAAGTCAAAAATTAGATCTGAACAATACGGGTCAGCCCATAAGGAATATTAGTCGTCCAACTTTGCTCAAGCACGCAAAATAGTGGCGTGGCCGTGTAACAGTCTATCTCATAACTTCAAAGCTCTATTTTCTATACTTTCCTCTTCAATTCAGAAAAACACAAAACATGAAAGTTGTAGCTCTATCCCTTGGCGTTCTATGGTAACTTGAATTAGCTCAAAATCATATCATATGTGAAAGTTATGCTTGAAATACTAACAGGGTATTAAAACTGCCAGCTTCAATGAACCAAGCTTGTTTCCTTCTTTTTTTACGCTCCAATCTCGTGCTAGCTCCTCCATCTTCATAACCTCGTCATGTGCCACATTGAATCTCACTAAAATGCATTGCCTAAAAATGCAAACAAACTAAATGTAGTAAACATGAACTAGAAATCCAAATACACCTAATATGAAGTAATTGTGAATATAAAATGCTAATTCTAGTATGAAAATTAGAGTAGATATGTGTGAAAATATATATACAAATGTAACTCGTCAAAATCCAAAGGATGACTACCGTTTACAAGTGTAATGTTAACTTAACGATAGAAAATCGATGGAAGTGTAATGTTAACTAATCGATTTTTGATATAACCAAATTGACAGAGGTGTAATGTTAGCCAGTCAATTTTGCTATGATAGGTCGACAAAGGTGTAGTGACAACTGGCCGATAAAATAGTCTAACAGAGGTGTAATATTAACCGGTCAGATCATTTGAGATGAGAAATCGTTCAGAGGTGTGGTGTTAACATGACGATTTGGTCAAATTGGAGCTACTCAGAGGTGTACTGTTAACATCACAGTAGGGGTATATTTGAAGTTGACACTGTTCAGAGGTGTATTGTTAACATGATAGTGATGATTTGCATTTGGAGCCAAGCAGAGGTATGGTGTTAACTTGATGACTCTCTGATGATTTTGATTGGGTTTTGGATCAACAAGATCAATATTTCTGGTTCAGAGGTGGAAACTCAAACATGACCAGAAATTCTGTGGGGGTATAAGATTAGCCAAGGTCAAGGGTAGTATTTCTTGATCAATTTCCCATTGATCGGTGCCATGAGCCTATTACCATTTTGGTCAATTAGGCGATATGCTCTATTTGAGTAGACTGTCTCTACTACAAATGGACCTTTCCATTTGGGTTACCTTTAGCCTTGTGCATCATGACCATGGGTCGACGAACAACTAAGACGAGGTCACCCTCTTTGAAAGATTGTTCTCTGACTCTCCTATTGAAAGCTTTTGAAATCCGTGACTGGTAGATCTTGATTCTTTGCCAAGCTTGAAGTCTCAATTCGTCAAGAGCTTCGAGTTCTTGGAGTCACTTTTGATTATGTTCTTTGGTTGTCATTTTCTCGACAATGGTGATTCTTAATGATGGAACCTAAACTTCATGGGGGATCACGGCTTCACATTTGTAGACCAAGGAAAATAGCGTTGAGCCAGTGGGAGTGCAGACTGTTGTTCAATAAGCCTATAAACACTCTCCAAGTTTCTTATCCCAATCTCATTTGCTGGAAGTGATGAACTTCTTTAGAAGTTTGATGATGCTTTTGTTGAAAGCTTTAGCTAGACCATTAGCAGCTAGATTGTATGGCATAGAACCACATCTTGAATTCTGAACTTGTTGTACAATTTAAAGAACGGACGATTGATAAATTATGGACCATTGTCATGAATGATTCATCTAGGTATGCCGAATTAGTAAATCACGTGATGTCACAAGAATTTAATCACTTGAGATGT
Organism: Asparagus racemosus; assembly: GCA_037177215.1. Taxonomy (NCBI): domain Eukaryota; kingdom Viridiplantae; phylum Streptophyta; class Magnoliopsida; order Asparagales; family Asparagaceae; genus Asparagus; species Asparagus racemosus. The sequence continues at coordinate 8,064 of JBAKGM010019661.1, read as the reverse complement.
TTTGACTTCTCTGAGGGGAATAGCTTCGACCAATTTGGAGAAGTAATCTGCAATGGCCAGGATAAATCGATGACACTACGGACGATGGACTGATCAGCCTAATAATGTCCATGCCCCAAGCTTTGAATAGCCATGCGGCGGCTGTCAGATGTAATTCTTCTAGAGGTTGATGTAGGAAGTCAGCGTGGATTTGACATGCATGACATCTTTTAGCATATGTTACCGCATCTGTTATCATTGTTGGCCAGTAATAACCTAAGCAACTGAGTCGGTCTTGAAGTTTAGAACCCGGTTGATGAGCCCCACATGTACCATAGACCTTTTAACGCTTCTCGAGGTTTACTTGGTGATAAGCATCGGAGAAGAATACCGTCAAAAGATCGTCGATATAGCATCTGTGTGGCAGAATTGTAGAAAAAGCATAGAGCTCTTCTTTGAATGTAGGTTCCCTACTTCGGATCATCTGGTAGGATTCCGTGTAGGATGTAGTTGATGATTGGGAACCGCCAATCATTTCCATCAAAGCAAGTTCACACGACATGAACTTCGTTGGCTTCAAGAAATATGCTCCGATGAGCATAAGTGATGGCTAGCCACTGTTATGCACCTAGTGATCTTGGGCGCCCGGGTGAGTGTGGATGCAAGGGATGCTAGAGCATTTGCATGGGTATTCTTTAGGCGAACTACATAGTTGATGTAGAAGCCTTTGAATGATTGGGTGAGCTTTATCGCTGCTTTATGATAAGTTCTAAGGTCTTCGTGGTGAGCCTCAAATTCTCCTTTAATTTGATTTACGATCAGCTTGGAGTCGCCATGAGCTTCAAGATATTTGACATCCATGTCTTGAACGAGTTGTAGGCCGATTATAAGGGCATTATATTAAGCTACATTGTTGGAACATTGTTGGAACATGGTTCAGTACTACCCCCACTCCTGTGATAATTGATCATTTGTGGTTGCGCCTCGATGCACCGTCAAAGTACAACCGTCATATGTAGAGGTCCAAAACAATATTTGACTCAAAACATTTATCTAGAATGTCTTCGTAAAGTTTGGAAGACTCTGGGATGGGATGATCTGCTAGAAAGTCAGCAACTGCTTGGCCTTTGACTGCTTTCTATGGCACGAACATCATGTCATATTGTGAGAGCAGTATCGCCCATTTTACTAGCCTAGAATTCAGTGATCGGGCTTTATCATGAGTATCCACAGGGGATTGACTCTTGCAATGACATGGATAGATTAACCGGTGACGTAGTATTGCATTTTCTAAATTGCAAAGACCAATGCTAAACATTCCTTCTCGACTAGATTATACGGATGCTCGGCACCAATGATAGTCCCGCTAAGATAGTAAATGGCTTGTTCATGGCCACTGTCATTTTTCCTAACAAGGAGTGCTCTAAGAGAGTGATCCATTGCTCTAACATAGATCTGGAATGGTTTACCTGACACTAGCACAGTTGGGACCGGTGGCTTTGTGAGATATTGCTTGATCTCGTTGAAGAATTCTTGATAGGTGTCATTCCAAATGAACGAAATGCCTTTCTTCATGAGTCTTTGAAATGGTTGACACTTCCCTGACAAGTTGGCGATAAGCTAATCGTCCTTGTAAACCCCTGAGTTCTTTGAGATTCCTCGTAGGTGGTATCTCTTAGATGGCTTTCACTTTTTAGGGTCAACGTATATTCCCTTAGATCTGACAATAAATCCTAGGAATTTACCTAATGATACCCCCAGAAAGGATTTAGTTGGATTCATCTTGAGCTGGTGTTTTCACATGATTTCAAACACTATTCTCAAGTCATTGACGTGGTCTTGCTTGTGATGACTTTTGATCGCGAGGTCATCAACGTAGCATTCGACCATCATGCGTAGATGTTCAAGAAATATCATGTTCATTGCAAGTTGATAAGTAGCACCATCATTCTTCAGACCAAAGGGTATTGCCGGGTACCAAAATACTCCTAAAGTGTTCTGAAGGCCGCGTACTTTTATCATCAGGATGCATATTGATTTGATTATATCCGGAGAATCCGTCCATGAAGGACATCCTCTAAAACCCACAAGTACTGTCAACCATGACATTCGTGATAGGGAGGGGAAATTCATCTTCTGATAAGTGAGGTTGAGATCTAAAAAGTTGATGCAGATTCTGATTTTTCTGCTCTCCTTCATCACCGCCATAATGTTGGCTCGTTAATCGGATTGTTGTTCTTCACGAATGAATTTGCATTCAATGAGTTTGAGAATTTCCTTTTCGATTTGCTCCATCAACTCAGGACGGAAATATTGTTGTTGTTGCTTGACTGGTTTGACACCAAGGTCAATGTTAAGACAGTATACAGCTACATTGGGGTCTAAGCCCAGCCTGTCTTCATAACTCCAGGCAAAGATGTCGATGTATTCTTGAAGAAGAATTATGAGTTCTTCCTTTGTAGCAGATGATAGACTCTCACTAATGAAAATGGGCTTGGGTTGGTTTCATTGCCAATATTTATTTGAACTACTTTGTCTTTAGTGGGTGGCTCTCTGCCTTCGAAGGGTGATTCCCACTGCTTTTCAAGTTGTTTTGTTCAAAGATCATCTTCAAGATCTTCGAACACTTCGGACTCATCAAGATCACTGATTAGATCATAAGAGACCATGTTGGCTGTGAATAGAGCTCTAAGGATTATGTCAAAATCCTAGCTAGATATATCTGAAGAGCTACAAAGAAAGTCATCAGATGCTGGTTCGGTATGTTGTTTGGCTTTGGGAGAGATGTAATCGAGCCCATGCTTTGTTCAATTGTAGTAATCAAATACTTCTCCTTTTGGTGTAAAGGGGATCAAAGGGACTCATAATCCTCTATTGGAATCTAACCCTTGTTTTGCAATAAGGTTGCACCCCATTTCACCATGATCTGTTGAGACACTTGGCTGTATCGGGAGAATTCTGGCGTTGCTTTTGTCTCTTCATCCATGTTTGATAAATGATGTTGTTTCTCAACTTTTCTAAAAAAGATTGTATCTGATGTATTCCTTCTAGGTGGAACCGTGAAAGTAACATCTATTGAATTATCCACCTACTTGAGAGCTGAGTATGATCCACTTATTGGCATATGTAATGCTAGTTCTGAAGCTAATTTGGCCATCAGAGTCTCGACTCCTGAGTTTTCAAACTCAAAGTTTAGAGAGTAGTCGTAAGCAAACTCTTCTTCATTAAAGATCCAATCACCCTAATCTTTGTCAGATTGGTCAATACAGAGATCCTCTAGGGTAATTAGAAGTGGGTCTATCTCTTAGATAAAATCATCCATGGGATCTAGCTTGACATCTACTTCATTACCGCTATCCCATTATTCAGAAGGACAATCTCGATTGTGTGATTTTTATCATACAAAATAGTATCGGTGAAGTAATTCTCCACCCCCTTAAAAGAATGTCTTTCAGCTTCAATTCTCTGTTGAACCCCCTGTTCATGAATGTATTTGAAATATTGATGAAGTGTTGAAAGAATGATTTTGTTGGAGTGAATCCAAGGTCGTCCGAGCAAATGGTTGTAAGTTGTTTTGACGTCAATGACATAGCAAGTCACTTTCGTCTTCAAATCTTTGGTCTGACATTTAAGTCAGATATTCTGAAGAGACTGGCTACTACTGGAGTTAAAGCCAAGAATGCTACCCAAAGTCTTTGAGAGTTTATGAAGGGGGATTACCAGAAAGCTCAAGAGTCTTCGTGAATTCATGCTCATGGCGGAGCCTAGATCGATTTGAATTCTCTCAACCCTTGACGACCCTATATACCCAGTATAGCAGAGGGGTCTGTTGTGATGGTGATTCTTCACAAGCATGTCCTCCAGAATGAAGGTGATACAAGGCGTCTGCTGTCGGCAATGATAGCATTGCTCGGGACCTTTGTCTTGAGGAGGTTCAGCCAAGTGGGCGACGCACGCCTCACTATTGTTCAAGGCTTCTTTCAAAGCTTCTATTGTATCTTTTGACAAACATAAAATTTTATACAAAGTAATACGGGCAGGAATTTTGGTAAGTTGAACCATGATGTCATATTTAAATGGGGCCTTAGGGTCACTTGGAGTACGCTGTAGGCCCTTATCGAACCGATCCTTTTGCTTGGCCAGTATAGATTGTTTGGATGTCCCTAGTTGATTGTAATCCTTTAAATATTCTTTACCAGATCTTGCCCCCAATAGGGTCATTTTTTCACCCTCCGAATTGGTGAGTAAAGTGACATGCGTAGATTCCTTTCCAATGATTGCGGAGATGGTATTGCAAGTCTTCATCTTATATTTGGACTTTGGAAGAGTCCAATCTTCACTTTGAAGAAGGTCGAGATGCACCCACATTATTTCCCATCTCACTGTGGTAAGAGGAACTAAACCTCGACTTTGCTAATTTTGGTGGTCATAGTTTACCATCTCCATCCTTGTGGAAGGAATGAGAACAACACCATCTTGTGCTTGAATCTCTGGCATGGAGCCAAACTGAAGTGGTACCATATTAGCAGTGACCTTCTGCTCAGGTTTGAGCTTGAGAATCCTTGATTCGATGAATGTCTAGATTTTATCATTGAGGATGTAGCAGTTCTTCATCGGATGCCCTAATATCTTGTGATAGAGATAATAATTAAGGTCATTGGTCTTTCTGACTTCTTCGGGGCATCTAGCTTCCGGGAGCTTCAGGCGATTCTCTTTGTTGAGGACATGAAAGATAGTGACTATGTGTTCGTCTTTAAATGAGTAGTTACGTTGGAAGTTCTTCCTAAGTTCTCTTTGCTGGTTGTTGTTGGAATCTTGGACACCAACTGTGAAAGTCACTTTGGCTTTCGATTGTGACGTCTGCTCTTGCTTGCTCGTGTTGCCCTTGAAATTGGTGCGGGTCTCGAACTTGTGGAAATACTTTGATGATTTTTCAGCTACTTTGGCTTGATCCATCAAATCTTTCCAAGTGTGGGCAGTGATGCCACCCATGTGAGCTTCAATTTTTGCTAGAAAATTATGCTGACAAGTTTGTAGTAGCATTGGAAGAGGCATATCTCGACATCACAATGTCAAGTTACGGTACTGTTTGATGTATTCTCTGATTGTCTTATTTCTGCTTTGTTTCTCGGAGAGGAGCTTGGCCATGGTAACATCAGATTGTTCCTTATGGAATTGTGAGGGGAACTTAGATTCTAAATCTACCTAAGATCTGATAGAACCTTCGGGCAAGTTCTGAAACTAATCAAAGGCTACCCCCGAAAGAGTGCCTATAAAAAGACGTGCCTTAATGGCATCATTACCTGCAACATTCCCAATCTGTTGATGGAAGTAATAGATGTGTTAGTTCATAGATCATTTGCCATCAAATGCATGTAACGTAGGTGGCCTGAACTTCACAAGGTAAGAAACCATGTCCCACTCAACGGGATAAGGTCGGATAGTCCCCACTTTTTAAAGCTTCATTCCCTGAGGAATAACGTTGAGCTGCTACTGGATGTCCTCCAAAGCTTTCGCTTCTTTGCTTGATTTGGTAAGTATTGTCGCTTCTGACCTTTCATTCTCAGAATCTGTGTCACTTTGGTGCTTGTGGTCCTCTTCTAGAGAGTTTTCGCTGATTGGCTTTTTTTCCTTTTGAAGAGCTTGCTTGAGGATGAGGATTCTACAAGAGTTGCTCAATCATCCTTTCTCAGCGTTCGATCTGATCGGTTGCCTCTTTCTTCTAGACTGTCATTTGAGTCAGAATATCTTCTCAGTCTATTGCATTTACTTCCCAACATCATTCTTGACTTGAACTAGGGGTTAGGTTTGATGCTATGGCCGTATTGGCATCACTAGAAGTCAATTGATTTGCTTGAGATGAGTACTATGGTGATTGTATAGAAGAATAGTTGAACAGAATTGTACCTTTCCTCCTTAATCTGGTGTTGCGAAACACTCCCTCAGCTCCTAGAAGTATAGACCGAATGCCTAGAGAATAAACTGGATCAGGAGAGCAATCTGAATTTTCCTCGTCATCTTCGAAAGTTACACTCGTCACGTTGACAGTGAATACTTCATCTTTGTTTCGTCAAGTGCATCATTATTACTTAATTTGAACCCTTGAAGACTGACTCCTTTCATTGGCAACTTTCTTGTACTTCCGAGACTACTTCTCTGAGGGCCATACAATGCTGACATTGGCAAGCTTTCTTCAGAGTTATTATTTCTCGTAAATCAACATTGATACCAACTTCGCTAGATTTAGCCTTTAAATGTGAACGTCACTTACGACGACACTGGCTAGATATTTGTCTAGTGGGATTATCAATGATGATTTTATTCCTCTGAGGAAATTTTGATGAGGGGTTACCCCCATTCTTGGATTCTAAAGAGGAAGCATAGCGAGCATTGCGGGACACTTTAAATAGAACTCCTAAAAGAGTCAATGACTGAGGCTCGAGATCAGATGTGTTAACATCTTGATCTTCGCTCGAGGTGAGAGTTAGATTTCAGTCACTTTTGATGAAGTTTGTTTGGCTTCCAACTAAGCTCAAACTCCCTTCAGCGAAGGTGGCCTTTCCACACGCAGGGGTCGCTTTGGACCCAAGATTCGTTCTACAATCAATTCTACAACAACTGCGCAAAATTGTCGTGGAAGAGCTCATGGAGATAGACTCCTCGAACTTTGCTTGATCAAATTTAATGATCAGTATTTCAGCAAAAGACCCGAGAGTCTTAGTGTCAGTTTGCAACACAATCTTCTCGTCGGGTGAGAAGGAAGTCCTCAGCAAAGTCTCCATCCTATTTCGGGTCTTTTGAAATTGTAATTGATACAAATTGCAATTGAGAGACAACAGTGAAACAAAAGAAAATTTTGTATTTTCCTGAGAGTCCTTTTCTGTGTGCTAGCAGAGCATGAATATTGTACTTCGTTGATGAACTAACTAAGACGATAGATCTTTTACTGATTGTAGATTGCTTGGAAGCTAGCACACTCTTCTTTAAGCAATACCACTTGAACAGCTCACGTAGGTGTGTGTTATTGCTATTTTTCTGAACTCTCTTTTTAAACCTCTCCTCCTATCTTTTTTTAATGAATCATTTCCTCTTCTTTTGTACGCTAAAAGAGAGAGTCAATGGCCCCTTTTATTGTGGATTAAGTAGCCATTGAAGTAGGAGATAATGGAGAGACGTTTATTCCCTGAAAATAGCTCTAAAATGGCTATTTGGCGGACTTCGTGACCTTAGTGAGGTCCACCAAAGGCGTAGGAAAAGTTCGCTATAGTAGCGGGGGAAAGTCATTGCGAACGTGGATACGCCTTCTTTAGAAGTGGATGACTCAGTCCACTTAATCCGATGTGGGCGGATTTCATCAATCGACCTCGCTATTGGGCTCGAATTTAACACAAAATTCAGCTCTTAGCAGGGCTCGCTTAGGTGGCCTTCACTGTAGTCCATCGTGGGCTTCACTTTGGGCCTATTCGAAGTGTTTTTATCCCATGGTCGTTCACTTCTTAGATCCAAGCTAATCATTGGCCTTAGTGAAAATATTTTTTGACCGCCTACAAGGGTGAGTTCTATCATTACACAGGGTGCATCATGTTCTTGCTGTTCGACGTAACATTATCAGTGGTTCATGTTTAGCTAGGGAGGGTTATGAGTTTTCTTTTAAATGTAATAAAGTAGTAAGGTTGCATGCTAGATCTTTTATTTTTAAAGGCTATGATTCTGATGGAATGTATAAGGTTAGAGCAGAACTTGCTCTTAGCTCTGAAATAAATAAAATTTCTGTTTCTGATTATCCTGTTTGTGATGACATTGAATCATCTGATATTTGGCACAAACGTTTTGATCATGTTAATTTTAATTCTGTAAAAAAGATGATGAATCTTAATATGATTCCAAAACACTCTTTAGATCATAATAAGAAATGTCAAGTATGTGTAACAACTAAACAAATAAGAAAACCTTTTCAATCTATTGATAGAAATTCTGAGTTGCTTGATTTAGTTCATACTGACATTTTTGAATTTAATGGTGTTTTGACCAAAGACATGAAGAAATATTTTATCACCTTTATAGATGACTATAGCAAATATTGTT
>JBAKGM010019660.1:0-10200 GCA_037177215.1 Asparagus racemosus | reverse complement strand
ATGGTGGCTAGGCACAGATCTGACCTGAAACTCACTTTTCTGAGGCCTATAAATATGAGGGGGGTCTCATTTTCATAGATCTGGACTTTTGGCAAGAGGGGGAGGCTCTGTCGAAATCTACAATGATCTACACTTAGATCCAAGATCTCGGCGAACCTGTCATTATAAGGCGAAGAAGTTCGAGAGATCTAAGGATCAGATATACACGTGATTCGTCTAGATCAAACTTGGTTTTGATCCTGAGAAGAGTGGTGATTTCACTTGGTCGATTTCATTCACTTCAGGTGATTATTTCCTTCATAAAATAATCCCCTTTATCGTGTAGATCTTAGATCTGACACCTGGATCATATCACACGGCTGTCCACGGATATACTTCGGCACCAGCAAAGATCCCATGCAAGCAGGAGCCCGATAAATAGGATTTTGTGTTTGTTTTAAGGAAGAGATGTAATTTTTTTTCTTTGTTTTGATTTTAATTGTAATCGAGTCTTATAAAAAGACGAGCTTTTTTTGAATTCATTTGTAAACATATAAAGCTGTAATGAGTTCATCATCAATGAAGATCGAACTGACTTTTCTCACGGACGAGAAGAATGACAATGGCCATGAGCAAGGCATTTACCATCTCAGCTAGACTATGATTGGTGCCTAGCATCGCAACAATCTAGTTGTAAAGGAATGTCTAGCATTGGTCTTCACAATTCAGAAGATGCAGCACTAATTCACTGGTCAATCATCCACATTATTTCAAGAGTTAATCCTCTATAGATACTCATGATGAAACTCGAATCGCTGAACTCTAGGCTAACCAAATGGGCAATACTGCTTTCACAAGATGACATGACATTCGTGTCACAGAAAGCAGTTAAAGGCTAAGTGATAGCTGACTTTTAAACTCTTTGAAGACATCCCATATGAAGTCTTTGAGTCAAATGTTGCCTTGGATCACTAGATATGGCAGCTTTATTTTGATGGTGCGTCAAGACACAACCACAGAGGAGCAATTGTTGCAAGAGTAGTGATGATCGATCCCAACTGACGTATCCTTCCTTAGGCCTACTCATTGACCAAGCCATGCTCCAATAATGTGGCTGAGTATAATGCCCTTGTAATTGGCTTGCAACTTGCTCAAGACATGGGTATCAAATATCTTGAAGCTTACGACGATTCCAAGTTGATTGTTAACTGGATCAAAGGAGAATGTGAGGTCTGCCACAATGACCTTATACCCTACAATGAAGTAGCCATGAAGCTTGCCCAGTCATTCAAAAACTTCTACAACAGTTATGTAGCCCTCCTCAAAAACACTCTTGCGGATGCTTTAGCATCCATTGCAGCCACTGTTGCCTTGATGCCCAAATCTACTAGGCGCATCATTGTGGCTAGCCATCAATTATGCTCTCCAGCGCAAATTCTAGAAGCTAATGAAGTGCATGTCATGTCAACTCACTTCGAGACTAATGATTGGCGTGTCTCGATCATTGATTATGTCTTGCATGGAATAATACTTTATAATCTGAAGTAACCAATCTCTATTTCAAGAAGGGCTTCACGTTTCTTCTATGATTTTGCTACGCAAACTTTGTATCGACGATCATTCGACAGCGTGTTGTTATGATGCTGATCACCCAGTGAAGCTCAAGAAGCACTAAAGGAAGCCCACAAGAGTACATGTGGAGCTCATCAACTGGGTTCCAAACTTCAGGAGCAACTTCATCATCTAGCCTATTACTGGCCGATAATGATAGTAGATGTGGTGGCTTATGTTAAATGATATCATGCATGTCAAGTCCATGCTGATTTTCTTAACAAACCTACGGAAGAGTTGCATCCAAATGTCACCTCGTGGCCACTCGAAACATGGTGTATGGACATCATTAGGCCAATTACCATCTGCTAAAGGCCATTGATTTGTTATGGCCATTACTGATTACTTCTCCAAATGGGTCGAAGTTGTTCCACTCAGAGAAGTCAAGACATCTCATGTGGTCAAATTCTTAAAACACCATGTGACTAATCGATTTGGCGTCCCTAGAAGGATAGTCCATGACAACAGTCTGCAATTCATCAGTTGACCATTCTTTAAATTTTGTAATAAGTTCAGAATTCAAGATGTGGCTTCTACGCCATACAATCTAGCTGCTAATAGTCTAGCTGAAGCTTTCAATAAAACCATCATCAATTTTCTGAAGAAGTTCATCTCCTCTAACAAACGAGATTGGGACAAGAAGCTAAAAAGTGTTTATGGGCTTACCGAACAACAGTCCGCACTCTTACTGGCTCCACGCTTTTTTTCTGGGTTTATGGATTTGAAGCTGTAATACCATTGAAAATTTAGATGCCATCATTAAGAACTGCTCATTCTGAGAAGATGACGACCAAAGAACATCATCAAAAGTGTCTCTAAGAACTAGACATGCTAGATGAAATAAGACTCCAAGCTTAGCAACGAATCGAGATCTACCAGTCATGAATCCCGAGAGCTTTCAACAGGAGAGTCAATGAACGATCTTTCAAAAAAGGCGACCTGGTCTTAGCTATTCGTTGACCCACGGCCATGACACATAAGACTAAGGGCAAATTCTAACCCAAATGGGAAGACCCATTTATTGTAGAGACAGTCTACTCAAATAGAGCATATCGCCTAATTGACCAAAATAGCAATAGGCTCATGGTGCTAGTCAACGGGAAGTTTCTCAAAAAATATGACCCTTGATCTTGGCCAATATTACCTCCCCATAGAGATTTTGATCACGTTTAAGTTTCCACCTCTAGCCATGAGAATAAGTTCTCAACCTACAATGTTGATCATCTTGATCTAAAAATCTAATCAAAATCCTCAACGAGTCAATATATTAACACTACACCTCTGTTTGACTCTAAATATTTCATCACCATCATGTTAACATTACACCTCTAAACAGTTTCCATTCTAATGATCCAATCGGTTAACATTACACTTTGTCAGACCATTTCATTGACCAGTTAACATTACACCTCTAACAACTTGCCTTTTCGAATTCAACCGGTTAACAGTACACCTCTGTCAATCCACTTTTGTCAAAAATTGATTAGTTAACATTACACTTCCATTGATTTTCTATTGTTAATCTAACACTACACTTCCAAACAGTAGTCATCCTTTAGACTCCTTCAAGACTGACTAGTTAACATTACACCTTTGTTAGTCATTTCCTTTAGTACCTTAACATTACACCTCTATCAAATACACTAATACTGTCATGTTAATATTACACCTCCAAATAGTGCTAACTTGATCAAACGTGATATGTTAAACATTACACCTCTATCAGTTTGATCCTATCATTTTCTTCCCCAATAAGGATGTCACTATGATACGTTAAAATTACACCTCTATCGTATACATATCAAAAGAGACAAAAAAGTACTTTTATTAGAAGAGCTAAATCCATTACAAAGATTTTAAAGGGAATACAGATAAAAAGTGTGTATTTGCGCAAGGCATTCAGCTATCCTGGAATCTGTGGCTTCATGAGCATTCTTCTGGGCCCTTTCCCTCAGAGTTTTAGGATCAATGGGAGTAGCTTGTGTTCTAACAGCCGCCAGCCTGGTCGTCTTAGCCTCAAGTTTTGTAATCTTGAGATCCCACTCCTTATCGAACTCGGTTGACTTAAGTTCAAGCTCCTCTTTTTGCTGTTGAGCTACTTCCAACTATGCTTGAGCTATAGCAATAGCTGCCTTGGCCTCATTAATGGTGGATTCTTTCTCCAGAATGGTGTTCTAAAGCTCTGCTTGATTGCCATCAACCGATGTAAGGCTATTATTCGACCCTTGAAGGCTCATTTTGATCTGCTCCATTTCCTTGTGAGCAGATTCCTCAACCTCACAGTGCTTCATCGAGAGTTAACAGAATTCAAGCTCAATAATGCCGTCAACATCAGCCGCACAAAGCCGTTGCAACTCTTAAACCTAAAGCTCAACCTTGTCGATCATTGTCTTGAGCAGTTTGGTATGTACAGGACTTGAAACCAACGTCAGGGGGCCAAGCTAATTCCTCAACAAAGCAAGAGTACGAGTAGATAAGCCTTTCTATATAGTCAAAGCAGATTCAACTCTTCAGCTGAATAGCTTCACTAAGCTCTTGATCAGGATCTGAATCTCAAGCTTAATCAAGTCATTAGAGTTAGGAGATTGGGGAATTTCCACAAGGCTTGAAGGACTCACTCTTGCAGAAACCACCAACGCATTTGTGGTTGAAGATGTCGGCAGGACTTGCTTTTGCTCGTCACCCTTTAGGAGGTATGGAGTGAGCGTGGCCAACACACTGGAAACATCTACCTAGGTGGAAAATATAGATGTCACCTTAGTTGATGGGACAACAGCTCTCACAACCAATGCTGTGGTCATTAGCATATCCGTAGGCACAACTTCAATGCTAGTGGTTGTGACCTCTGGGTCATCAGATGCATCCACCGCTATGATTGGGTCCTCGTCAAATTAAGGCTCAGAACTCGGCGGCACTACCTTGTGACTCCTACTAGAATCAAGGAGACTGATGCATCGTCATCTTCATTAGAAGACTCAAAAATAACCAATGGGCATCGTGCTGCTGAAATAGGTAAAGGTGCAAGACTAACTATCATATCGACGGCTAGATAGACTCTAAGATATCAGAAGCACTGTCAAAATCAGCCACAGGCTCAAACTAACCACCAGTCAGAAGAGATGTAGGGCCCGTTCCACCCAGGGTCCCCAATCTGGGTTCATCATTTTCTCAAGAGATACACAAAGCGTCAATCATCAAAGGAAAGAAACTACGCGAGATCGATCAGAGAAAAAGTATACCTGGCATGTAAAAAGAACCACCAACATCACCTTCGAAGCCCTCATCATCAGGCTCAGTAAGATAGGCGTTACTGTCATAATCCACCTTCTCTTCATCATGTAGGTTTTCTTGATCGAGAAGAATGGGCTCTTTACCGGCATATGAGAAGCACACGTGAATCAAATGCACTTTAGACGACTCGATACAAAGATATGAGTAAAACTTACTTGAGGGTTCAGCTCTAGGTTTCCATGTTGGAATCGTCGGAGACTCTTTCCTGATCCTTGAAGAGCCTCCAGGTACAGGCTCAGACCCTGAAGGTGCCAAATGTTGTTTCTTTGTAGGTTGTTGTGGGAGACAAGCTTGCAATGGCCTCTTTCCCCTATTTCCCCTTCCTCTACCAAGTGCTCCTTGGAAAATTGTGGATTCAAATGGTTACCGGATGCTAGCACTAATTGGCTGTTGACGAGTAGGTTGCCCACTTGGTGCCTCCCAATCTTCATCTTCTGGCAAGTCGTCCGCTAGAAAGTTTTAAAGTTTAGGAGCCCTACTCTTCGAACCTTTTGTAGATAGCTCCCTATATCTCTAGTTGATCCATCGTAAGTCAATTTTGTTCACGTGAAAGTTGGGACTGAGAACAATCACTCTGCAATACCACTTGCAGAACCCTAACGTCATATAACAGTTGGGTATGTGATAGGGGAGTGTGAATCTGGTCCCTGTAGGCCTGACAGCAAAGTGATACCAAGTGCGAGCACCATCTACCAGACTTCTCGTGCACAACAAACCTAGATTCAAATTCCTGATGAAAAGCTGGTCATATCCACAACAAGGAGAAAATTAGCAAGGCTAGTAAGGCTCGATGTAACATTCATTCCCGTTCAACCTAGCAATGAGGTGACCTGGCCTGATATTGACCAACCAGTTGAAACACTCGCTGGGTAGGCAAGTAAGACCTTTGTTGCTTGCGTCATCTTCAAACTCATCCCTAGGTCTTGTACCATCAATCTTGGGAAACAATAGTAAATGCGGTAATGATCTTTGCTCTGAAGAGTTTGATGAATACCCTCGAGGTATTTGATGGTCCACTTCGAGTGCTCATACCTCTAAAGTAATTAGACGACATTCCACTTTTTGCAGTAGCCAACTCACTTAGTCTTTAATATATGTAGCTTACCATTGCCAAAAGAAGAGCCAAGTTATACTAAGTAGCGAGCAGCACAGTAGGGAATAACACTTTGATAGAGATGCTTTCCTCTAGCTGAGAAGGCATAACGCAACCTTTTAACTATATCGAGAAAAATCTTATAAGTAGAGCCAACTCGGATATCGGCTCCTTTGCTTGGTAGTGGAAACTCTCGAATTTGTCCCCCGTATGTAATCCACATTCGTCTGATTTGGCGGTATGAAGTACTTGACCCTCATTGAAGATCTGGGTACCAATCTCAGCCTCTATCACAGGATGGACTGAATCTACATTCTCCATTTTACTAACGTTGGTGAATAGATATTCAGCCCAAAGGACACGAGCAACTCTAAATTCATGTCCAGTATTTGCAACGTTCCTCTGACAAATAAGAAAGTGGCAAACTAATTCCCAGAATGGCTCCTTGACATGAGCAGTCTCTGAATAAGTGTTCAACTCTGTATTGGTCTGGAAGAACTCTTCATATGAATGTTCTCCCATGGGCAATCACGACACTTCAAACATTTCATGCAAAGCGATCCAAATTTCGTCCACCGGAGTGAAGAAAGTGTTGCTATCGACATTATACAACTCCAAAATGTCGTACACTACCAACTTACAAATCTGTGTACTATATTTTGAGGCTCTCACTGTAGAATAGAGCCCTAGTCTTCTTAAGCTCCCCTGAAAAGTGGTGAGAGCATAATTCACCAGAAGAGTCCACCATTGGGTATCCGTCAATTTTATCCAGCCAGGGAATCTAGTATCCCGATCAGGATATTGTGCATCGATCTTTGCAAGTTCATTCCTGAAGATGTTCGGGACAACATGAACTTCATTAACTGGAGCATCCTCATGAACGAACCCCAGACACAAACCTATGACATTGACCTCGTAGAGTCCTTCCTGAGGAAAGCTAACGTCGTACTTCGGAGAGTCCACCTTGATGCTGTCTTCTTTGTTGGTGAGGGTAAAATATTAGGCGGGGCACAGTGAGAGTCTACAAGTACATGAAGGACACATGATGCTCTATCATCAGCAAGTAGTAACGGTGGTCCCCTTAGGTATAATACCAATGCTCCTTCGCCCAATTAAATATGGAGGTGCCATTGGTATTACTATTCTCAAATAGAAAATGAGACTTCCCCAACGTATCCTCTTTGGGAATGGAGAACTTGGCATCTGTGATCATTTTCCACAGAGTTTGATTGTCTTCCAACTGTATAACCTCAACACTTTCTTGGCTGCTACCCTCTAGATATAGAGGGACATGCCCGTCGAAAGCGTGCCTCACTTTAGAGTCACGAGTCCCATCATGCCCAAAGTGGTTATGGCAGTTGACAGGTTTCTTCGATAAGCAAATTACACAGAAGGAATTGAAAACAAGTTAGAAAATATTACGCCGACTAAAACACCAACTCATCCTGGATATGCTAACTTTTCAAAGGCTAAGTCAAAAGACGATGGCAAGCGAACCTCGCTCAAGTGAAGGTCACTTGAAATAAACTACTGAACATCATTCAAGTGAAGGTCATTCAAAATAGGCTAGTGAACCTTGCTCAAGAAAAGGTCATACAAATCAAATTGGCGAACCCTACACAAGCGAAGGTCGCTCAAGTCAGAATATCGAATCTCTCTCTAGTGAAGGTCGATAAAACTAAACCATGACCCCGACTCATACAAAGTTCACTTCAGAAGCCCAAAAGGCTAACAACAGCAAATTTCGCCTGTGAAACAAAGCTTGCCGTATCAAGCGCCATTGATGGTCACTAACAGAACTTCATTGTTGCTGACATAAATTCATCGATGAGACACAAGTTGTCATAGAAATCGCGCCTTTGGCAGCGAATAAGCTTTGACTCCTCAAAGGCACTGTTCAAAGCCTGATTAGGGCTAAATTTTAATGGATCCGAAGATCACCATGAATGGGTTCGAAGCTTACCCACAGCCATCTCCAGGTAGGCTAGCGCGTCTTCTACTCTTGGTTGATGAGGACCCCTAGCAGCACCTCTTCCTCTTGAGATTGCACTACGAGGTGTTCACCGAGAAAGTCGGGTCGATTTTCATTGTAGATGAATCCATTACAGCTCGATGCGATTACAATGAATTCAAACAAAAGAAGGCGTCTTTTTATAAGACTTACAATGAAAATCAAATAAAGACTACAACTTTCTCCTGAACAAATGCAGGATCCCATTTTTCATAGCCCTGCTTGCATGGGATCTTTATCTGTGCTGGGGATACGTTGTTCATGGGCCACTGTATGATCAGATCTGGGTCAGATCTTTGGGGTTGAGGGGACTGTTTCATGAAGGAAATAGATCGCCTTAAGTGAACGAGATCGACCAAGCGACATCGTTACTCTTCTCGGGATGAAAAAACCAAGTTTTGATCCAGAGGGAAGTGCTGTATATCTGATCTAGATCTCCTCAAACTCCTTCACTCGGTGCGTGGGATTTGCTAAGCCTTCAGATCTACATCGAGAAGAGCTCTGAAATCCGCGTGCAAAAGTGCAGCCTCTGCAGAAATTTTCCAACCCAAAAGTCCCAGCCTCTGCAAATGAGACCCCCACTCTATTTATAGGCAAAAGAGGGGGGTTTGTGGCTCAGCTGTGGCCAAGTCACCTCGGCCAAGGCCAAGCCATTTCAACCTTAGTTGAGCTGCTTCGGTCAAGGTCGAGTTGCCTCGGCCTTGGCCGAGCTGCCTCGGTCAAGGCTGAGTTGCCTCGGCCGTGGTCGAGGTGCCTTGACCCCCAAGCCGCCCTTGTAGCCTCGTTTCGGTGTCTTTTTTTGAGCTCGATTTATTCGATCACATCGAATCTCGAGTCTACTACTTGTTTCATCAATTCCAAAGTATGATCAGTTCAGTTCTGTTGATGTTCAAGTCTAGTTGGTGCTGTCTCGTTGATTTCCTCAGTGCCATGGTCTTGATTCCCTCGATGCTTAGGCTTCGCTTCCCGCGGCGCTGTGGCTTTAATTTTCCTAGCATCTAGGATTTGATTTTCCAGGCACCGTGCCTTCATCGTTGAGTTCGCGTCTTGTCAACTTGCTTTATGTGTTTCGTCGACTCACTTTTGTAGGCGTTAAAAATCGCTTATTAGTACCCGAACCAGACTCGTGACAGTGGGTTCGCAACCGACGAACCATCAAACGATGCGACCAAGAACCGCTGGCGACGTAATCACGCCACAAGATGCATAAAGCGAGTCGACGAACACATGAAGTGAGTCGGCAAGGCGTACAAATCAACGAAACGACGTATCGTGGGATAAATCTAGTGACGAAGTTTCAAGTCAGCAAAATTCGACAAGGCGAGTCGACCGGACTCGAGCGTCGACGTGACGGAATTAACTGAGCTCAAAAAACAACGACGCAATGCCAACCTGATTTCAGAATCAACAGAACAATCAACCAAGCTCGGAAATACTAGAAAATGGGTCAAAACGGTGAAAATATCGACCAAAAGCTGAAACAGCTTGGCCTGGGTTGAAAAAACTTCAGCCTTGGCCGAAGTTGCTTCAGCCTAGGTCGAATCACTTCGGCCTTAGCTAAAGTGATTCAGCCTAGGCTGAAGCCACTTTGGCCAAGGCTGAAGTGCTTCAGGTAGAGATCCAGATGCTAGATCTGCGGATCTGGGGTGTTTATTTTACGAAGGAAATAAAATACTGACCTGGATCAATCTCACGAAGGAGATGATCGCTAGAGTGGGTGAGATCTACTAGGAGAAATCACACACTGACCCTGAGTCTAAGACGAAGCTTAGCCTTGAGGGTAGATCAGCAAACCTGACCTAGATCGTTGTAGATCCAAGCTCGAGTCTCTACCTCGCAACGTAGATCTGGCGTAGACTGAACTGCTTGCTTACACAGGACGTAGATCTGACCCTTTGATCTTCACCGGCGCTTGGATCTGTGCAAAAGAGCTCCTGGATCTCGTGTAAAGCTCCTGCAAAAATCTCTAATTTTCTAACCCTTCACAACTGAGACCACCCCCTATTTATAGGAAAAAACAAGGGGGGTGTTGGTTCGGCCAAGTGGCCGAACAATCAAATTAAATATTACAACTTTCGGCCATAATTGAACAAACGCGGGATCCGTTTATCAGATCCTCACTTGCGTGGGTTTCTTAGCTTGTGACGGGGACTTGTTTTGTCCGTGGACCACCGCACAATCCCGATCCAAGTAGAGATCTCGATGCTGGATCTGC
>JBAKGM010019659.1:0-10201 GCA_037177215.1 Asparagus racemosus | reverse complement strand
CGTTCCTCGTGGGATCGATAACTTTTATACTATAACTTGTTAGTTGTATACTTGCAACTCGTGGAGGTAATCTTTCCGACACAACAATCGCAAATTACTTGTCCCTTGACTGACTTTTGCTGCTTGAAGTGCAAGTCATATCGAGATAGGAAAAAGGCCCATTTTGCCAAACACCAACTCATGGAGGCTGGTTGCGTCATGAATATCTGGACTGTATTTATGTTGGAGATAACATAAATCGTCTGTCCGACTAAGTAGTTCCGAATCTTTTGAATCGCGAACACCAAGACAAGGCACTACTTCTCAATCTGCGGATAGCGGAATTCAGCACCCACCAGAGTTCGGTTCAGGTAATACACTACTTGTTCATGACCGCTGTCCTCATCTTGCGCTAGCAAACCACTCAACGAATGGTTCGTTGCCTTAGTGTAAGTCAAGAACGGTTTACCTGACTGCGGTGCAGCAAGAACAAGAGGATTTGCTAGATATGCTTTGATATTGTAGAATGCCTTCTGACAAGCGTCATCCCAAATAAATGATACGCCTTTCTTGGCTAGCTTGGAGAATGGCTGGCATTTTGTAGAAAGGGTTCGATATGAATCGCCGGATATAAGCCAATCGCCCCTGTAACCCTCTGATTTCTCTTAGATGTCTTGGAGGTTGCAGTTCTTGTATTGCCTTCACTTTATCAGGGTCAACGTGAATGCCCTTATTAGTGATAACGAATCTAAGGAATTTGCGACTGGACATTCCAAGGAAAGGCTTGGTTAGGTTCATCTTTAGCTGATGAGTCCGCATGAGGTCGAACACTATCCTCAAGTCTTTAATGTGGTCATTTTTATCGCGGCTCTTCCCGACCAAATCAACAACATAACATTCAACTGTTTTCTAGAGGTGTTCCTAGAAAATCTTTGTCATTGCTCACTGGTACGTGGCGCCCGCGTTCTTCAGACTGAACGGCATGACTGTATAGCAAAAGATTCCAAGAGGAGTCCTGAACGTCAAGTGTTTTGCATCGTCCGGGTGCATCTTGATCTAATTATAACCCGAAAAACCGTCCATGAAGGATATTCCCTTGAACCCACACGTATTGTCGATGATGACATCGGTGATTGGAAGGGATAAGTCATCCTTCAGGCATGCGGCATTTAGGTCTCTGCAATCAACACAGATTCTGATCATCCTATTCTTCTTCAAGACCGGAATGATGTTTGCCACCCACTCTGGATGCTATATTTCCTTGATGAATCTTGAATCTATAAGCTTCTTTACTTCCACAATGATCACCTCCATAATCTGCGGTCGAAACCGTCTTTGCTGTTGCTTGACAGGTTTGACATCCACTTTGATGTTTTGACAATGCGTTGCCACATTAGGGTCAAGTCCTGGTATGTCCTCGTAGGTCTAAGTGAAAACATCGATATATTCCTTAACAAGGGCAATATTCTTCTTTTTCGTTTAGGGGAAGACTACCACTCATGAATTTAGACTTTGGATTAGCTTCATCGTCCATATTGACTTGAACGACTATGTCTTCGCTTGGGGGTTCTCTTTACTCAAACTGGCCCCCCTACTGCATATTGAGGTGATGAATCCACGGGTCTTCCCATGTTAGCATCTCCTCGTCATCCTCCATCATGGTGGGGTTAGCTGTGGTTATATTCAATAGCAGACCCTTAAAGATCTCACCAAGACTGATGTCAGAATCCCAGGCAGATGAGTCAGATGAATATCTATCTTCTGCATCGGGTAATTAGTTGTCAATCAACTAAGAGCATTCGTCTTCCGAGGAGGATACATATCCCAATCCTCCCTGAACACGTAGTAATTATCAGGTTTTCCTCCTGGGACATGTGCAGCTTTGGGTGGGACTTGAGGACCTCGTCCAAAACAAAGACCTTCCCCTTATGCGAAGTCGTACCCCCATTTTTTCTTGAGGTTTTGTGCCTCCAAACTATATCTGAACAAATGGGCACTATGCTCGTTGTCATTAACGTCTTCCTTCAAGAAGTGGTCCGGTGTCGGAATCGCATCTCCTTTACCATAGACCAAGTCCTTCTGGTCACTTGTTCCACCCGAGATGACGAGTGTTGTCCCAAAAGACTCTTGGAACTACTTCTGCGTTATACAAGACGACCGAGTCTGTAGGTGCAACTCGAGGTCATCATACAATTCTGTCATCACGTGAGCAAGTGACAACGAGTACTCTAAATCATCATTTAGTGATTTGTCGGCAAATTGCCAATTACAACTATCATCTAACAATTCTTTATTGTTAAGATTGTTTATAACAGGTACAATGTCATTTATAACAAAACCACCATCGTAATCAAGATCAGCTTCAGTGTCAGCTTCTTCGCTGTTGTTTGTGCCTAGGGCCGATGATTCAGTATCAGACTTGCCACCGTAAAGGAGAGAGTCAGTGAAGTAGTTCTCCAATCTCTTAAACGGTTGCTTATCTCGACCATCGTCTTGACTTTATTATTTGTGTCTACATATTTTAGATACTGATGAAGAGTAGAGAGAACTATAACATTATTATGGATCCATAGCCGACCTAACAATAAGTTATAGGAAGTCTCTACGTCAATCAAATAGCATGTGACTTCAAACTTCAAATCTCCCATTGGGCACTTAACTCGGATTTTACCAAGCAGCCGAGACCCGCTGGTGTTAAATCTGTACATCACGGTGTCTATTGATGCCACCTTACTGGTAGGAATCTTGAGGCTATACATTAGGCGGAGGGGCATGATACGCATAGAGGAACTCGGATCAACTTGGATCTAGTTAACTTTACTGGATCTAATGTACCCAGTAAAGTATAGAAGCCTGTCATGCTCTAAGTTCTTCATCTGTATGTCCTCTTTGGTAAAGGTAATGCCGGGGAGGCATTTGGCCATGAGATTGCATTCCTCGACTGTCGATGATTCTGACTTTTTAGGGACAGGCCTGATCTGAGTGAGGAACACTTCAGAGTTAGCCAAGGCCTCTTGTAAGGCTTCTCGGATCTCTTTGGATAGCCGCAGCAACTCATAAAGCATTATCCTCACCAGATGTTAGCTAATTGAGCCATGACATTGAAGCAATACGAGAAGTTTGAACTTCCCGGTTTGTCTCTTCCAATCGGGTGATTGAATCGAGACTGCTTTGGGAGTTGAACCTCCTGGGGTTGCTTCTCCTTTGATTTAGCCACGTCCTCCTTGGCTATCGCCTGTTATTGTGCCTTTTCAGCATGCGTAAGGGGAGTCATCACTACTCCTAGCTCCGTCAATGTCTTGGCATTCGGGTCAGGAGCTTCGAGGGTACTTGTACTTGTACTCGTGTCCACTCCTGGGGGCAAAGACTTCAGGTTGCTCTTCAGAGAGTTGAAATGTCACCATCTATTCATCATCCTTCTCCAATATTGCTGAAGTAGAATGGCATAGTTTCCCCTTCCCCTTTGATTTCTTCACGATGAAGAGGCCGGCCATTTATCATCTTCAAGCAGGTCGGGATGGACCTAAAGAATCTCGCCATTCGAGGTGGTGTGCAGCACAAGCCCCTTTTCATGTTGCCCATAAGGATCATCATTCACTATTTTCACCCCCACTTTAACGACAGGCTTCAGTTGAAACCACGTTAAAGGCACAGACCCGAAGTTGATGGATACTGCGTTAGCCCCCACCTTCTTCTCTTTGGACAGCTTTGAAGTAATGACCCCCACATCAATCAAGGCTTGGATTTATCCTTGAGATGGTAGCATGACTTTGTCAAGTGGTGCACTGCTCTATGATATGCATAGTATTTTAGATTCGTGACCTTATTGGCCTCCTCCCGATTCGCGATCGGTGGCAGCTGGGTCTTATTATTCTCCAGTAGGTACATAAAGATCTAGGGAACCTCATCCTCTTTGAAGGAGTAGACTTTGGGGAACCTCGAAGTGGAGGGCTTCTGTTGCTGCGGCCTCTGCTACCATTGGGGCTGCGATTGCTGTGGCGTCTGCTGTTGTGGCTGTTTCTGCAGTTGCAGCTAGAACATTAGGTTTGTGACCGCTGTTCTTGCCTACTCCTTGCCTTTTCCACGTGGGGAAAAATTCCGCTTGGGAGTGTCTATAGCCTGATAGTCTCTTTCTGCCTTTTTCCTCTTGAGGAATGGCTCAGCTTGCTCCCCACACACCGTCAAATCCTTTCAAGTTTTGGATGGCGCCGTTCCCAATGCTTCCTGAACATCCAATGAGAGGTTGTTGTGGCAAGTATGGAGAATGAATTCTTCGATTATCGGGTCCCGGCAATTCATCGCCTTATTGCGGAACCGATTGACGAAGGCATCCACAGTCTCTCAGTCCTTCTACTTCTCATCCGATAATGTCCCGATGGATATCTCGATGTTTTAATCGAAGAAGTTTACAAGGAACATGGACTCCATGTTGTCCCAGCTATTAATGCTCCTTGGTTTAAGACGGCGATACTAATTGAAGGTAGCTCCTCGAAGGGTGCCAATGAATGACCAAACCACCCAGGGCTCATTTCTAGAAATAACCCCCCAGTGAGACTTGAAGTATATCAAACAATAAGTGGGGGACCCTTTTCCATCAAATGGTGTGAAGTTTTCAAACTGAACTTTGACGGGTATGGGATTGACTCCCACTCTCTTGGGTACGGACATGGTATGCCCGTCTTCTTTACCTCTTGAGTGGAGATTAAAGTGTTGATCTTACTCTCGAGGTCCTTTATCTTCTCATTTTTCAGAACGACGACATTGCCACTAGCGTTCTCATGAGTACCCCCAGCATTCCATTCATCGAGGGATTTTTGGCGTCACGGTCCTCTTCCCTGTCCGTGTCGCTGTCTACTTGGTTAAAATTATTGTGACGACTGGATTCTTCCTGGCGATTCATCAGTGCCGAGATCTGTTGGTCATGCATTTCCATCATCTGCTGCATGGTCATCTCCATTTTGAACTTAAAGTTCTCCTTCTGTTTGGCCATTGCCTCTTCAAGCATTTTGGCCACCTACACGGCACTGATCATGAGCACTTCATGGATTGTCCCTCGCTAGAAACCGTGTTATGGGAAGCCATAGCGGAGCCAACATCTGATACTTCACCATCTGACGGCAACTCCTTTAGTATATTATCGTAATTGGACCGCCAAATAGTCTTGGTCTGCAACTGCGCTATTCGGTTAGATGGTCGGGGACCGGCACGAGTTGACGTCCCTCTGCCCGTCATATTGATGGTGACTCATAGCAATTCCTCGCCTTGAGACACTAACCTTCTCCTGTGGAAGTGCCTTGACATGGGCTTCCGCATTTCAGCATCAAGTCTATCAAAGACTGACACCCTCTCCGGAGTTGCTTTAGTACAACTGCACTCCGATAATACCACCCTGATTAGTTTTGAGCACAAGCAATGTGCAGGCTTCTCAGGGGAACTCCTTTTTTAGGATTTATTCGTACCCCCAGCACGATAGTACAACTCATCGGCGTGAATGCCATCCCATCGTGTGTTGGCACGACTTCTCAAGTATAACATTGTCATCATCAAACGAAAACGTCTCCTTCTGAGGACGGACCGCTTTATCAAAGTTCCCAAAAGTAACTCGTCTCGATGTTCACCTGTGTGGGCATGAAGTCTCGACGGACTCTTGAACCTCGATCCATAGTCTGGTACAAAGAGCTGCAGGGGTCTCCCAGTGTTTGTTGAGGTGGGTGCGACCTCCTGTATTAGGAGTGACCCATGACTTCCTCATTGGACCCAAGCGTTCCTTGATCAGAATTTTACCTCGATCATCTTGCAACTGGCCGAGGCGCTCCATGACTGTCAGCTTGCTCCGAGATGCACCTGTGGGATCAGCCGAAGTAGGAACAGGCTCAGCCGAAGTAGGAACAGGCTCAGCCGGAGGTTTGGATGTGGATGCCGATGGTGGCCTTAGTGCCGGGGTGACCTGAGTTGGGGCGCCTGCAGACTTTAGCCTCAGCGCCAGGGAGATTGGAGTTGGGGCGCCCACGAACTTTGGCCTCGACACCAGGGTGACTTGAGCTCGGGCGCCCGCGGACCTTGGCCTCGGCGCCGTGGAGATCTGGGCTGGGGCACCTACGGACTTTGGCCTCGACGCCATCTAGATGTGAGTTGGGGCGCGTACGGATTTTGGCCTCTAGACTTAGCGCATTTTTGGTGGCTTCATGGCCATCTCTTCCTTCTTCAATTTTCAAGCTTCTTGCACCAAAGCTAGTGCATGCACAAGGAGTGCGTGGCACTTTTGGATGCACTTCACGAGCATCGAACGGTTCCGCCTGACTCGGACCCATTCATTTGTCGACAGCTTGGCGGGGCTGTTAACCGTCTGAGACTGAAACCTCTAATTTAGTCTGGATCTTAGATCCGCCTCATAGCAGATCCTATCTGTTAATTGTAGGGCCTTGGCAAATCACCGCGCCATGCTTTGGCACTATCTTTGTCGAGCTCTCTTCGAGAGTGTGGGCGTGCCATCAGCGGTTGTCCCCGGCACTGAGGGAAAGGAGGCTGTAGGCACCGAGGGGGAAATGCCGCTACCTGCAACTTCAACGGTAGCGGGGCTAGAATTTTCTTCCTGGGACTCAAAATCTTAGGCCCAACAGATCTTCCTTGCAGTGAAGATCATCTTGGACTTGCAGGGAGGGGAGGATCTGGACGAGGATGAAAGGTACTCCTCATATTTTTGCTAGTCGAACTCGTATTCAACCTCCTCGTCGACTAGGATCTAGATCCGCTGTTGCGGCATGATGATCTCAGATCTGAGATCATTAGCTCCCACTTTGGTTGCCAGCTTGTTCGTCAGGAAAATCGATCTGGCTTTCATTACATATGAATCCATTACAGCACGATGCGATTACAATGAATTCAATAAAAAATCGTCTTTTTATAAGGCTTGCAATGAAAATCAGATTACACTTTACGACTCTCTCCTGAACAAATGCGGGACCCATTTTTTATCAGATCCTCGCTTATGTAGGCATCTTTGCTTGTCCTAGGACTCTATTCCATCCGTAGACCACCGCGTGATCAGATCCAGATGCGGGATCTAGAGATCTGCGAGGATTATTTCATGAAGGAAATAATCGCTGACGGTGATTAACTCACAAAGGAGATAATTGCCGAAGTGGGTGGAATCGACCAAGCAAAGTCACGCACGAGCCCTGAGATTAAGACCAAGCTTAATCCTGAGAGTGGATCTATAGATCTGACCTAGAACTACACGATCTTCTCTCTTAGATGTGTAGATCTGCATCGGGAAGTCTGGATCTCGTGTGCAGGAAGTTCAGATCTGAATTCTCACCTGTGAAAAAGCCCAGATCTTGTGAAAATTTTCTAGCCAAAAGATTTCAAAAATTCCAGCCCTGTCAACTGAGACCCCCTCCCTATTTATAGGCTTTGAGAGAGGGGGGCAATCTATGCTCGGCCTTGGCCGAGTCACCTCATCCTTGGCCAAGTCACCTCAGCCAAAGTGGAGCTACCACAGCCTCAGCGCCCTCGTTCTACCATTTTCTAGGTTTTTTTTTACTTCTTGATGTTGTGATTCCGTCAATCCAAGTCCAATTTGGCTCGGAGCTGTCAATTTCGTCGATTCTGGACTTTGATTGGTTCGGTTCTATCGACGTTTGAGTCCGTATGATTCCGTCTCATTGATATTCGCTAATCCTCGACCAAGGCCAAGCTGCCTGGGCCTTGGTAGAGTCACCCCAGCCAAGGCCGAGCTACCTCGACCTTGGCAGAAATGTCTCAACCAAGGCTGAGTTGCCTCGACCTCGGTGCTCTCGTTCCGCATTTTTCTGAGTTTTTTCTGACTTCTCGATGTTGCGATTCTATCAATCTAGTCTGATTTGGCTCGGAGTTGTTGGTTTCGTCAATTCTGTAGTTTGATAGGTTCAGTTCTATCGATGTTTGAGTCTGGTTAATTCCATCTTGTCGATATTCGCTGATCTGAAGCTTCACCGTTGGATTTATTCCACAATTCGTGGCTTCACCAGCTTGCACACCTCGCCGACTTGCTTCATGTGTTTGTCGACTTGCTTTATGTGTTGGCAGTGTGGTTACGTCGTCAGCGGCTCTTGGTTGTATCATCGGATGGGTCGTTGATCGCTAATCCATCGTCACGAGTCATGTTCAGGCACTTATAGGCAATTTTCAATACCTACAAGTGCGTTGAATACGAGAATAAATGACTTTACGTCAGTTATGCACCAAATTAGCAATCAACTTGCGAGGATCGAGCGGGGGCAACTATGGGAAAAGAATTTATGACTGAACGATCACAATCAGGTGTTCGTCCAAATATTGATCAAAGTTCTAGCCAGTCTCATGAAGGTTCTGCAATCTTAACAAAAGATCAGATAAAAGATATGGTGTTCAATGAAGTTAAGATGGTTTTAGCCGAAGAGGAGTCAAAGAAGCACAGCATATCAAGAGGCAGACCATACCCTACAGCGTATGACTTGGTGGATTACCCTCCAGGTTATCTGGTGCCAAAGTTTGAAATGTTTAATGGAATTGAAAATGCGAGTCAGCATATTGCCCATTTTAGAGCAACTTGTCATAATACAGGGGGCAATGACATTTTACTCCTGAGGCAATTTGTCAACAGTCTATATGGAGTGGCCTTTAAGTGGTATTCTAGTTTGCCTGATGATTCTGTAAGAACCTTTACAGAAATGGAATCGCTTTTTCACAAAAGATTTGTGAGTATTAGCAATAAAATCACTATTGGAAATTTTGTTGCGACCAAACAAAAGAACAATGAAAACATCTTGGATTATGTTACCAAGTGGCGCAACTAAAGCATCAAATGTGAATAAAATTTAGAGCAAACGCAAGCTGTAGGTTTGCTTATGGGAAACATCGATAACTAGATGGCTCCATTCTTTGCTATAGCTCGAGTGAACCATTTCAGGATCTGATCACGCACATAGCAAGACTCGAAAGAATGAATCCTTCGGTAGTCACCAACCTTGTACCTAAAAAGTTTAAAAAGGACGAATAGAGGAAGAATGAATAACCCAAAGGTGCCACATTGTTGACCAAGAAAAATAATAACATGGTCGTATCGACCTTTTTGTCTAAGGATCAGTATCAAAATAGGCCTACTTTCAGAGAAGGGAGGGAACAGAAGAATTCCACTTTTGAAGAAAGAAAAAAGAAATAATATTCATTCAGAAGGAATAAAGTGAAGAAAATCCTCAAAGATGCAGTAAAGAATGGGTTGCAACTACCTGAACCCAAAAGACCTCATGAAGTTGATAAAGTTGATGATCCAAATTATTGTCCCTATCACAGATTAGTAAGCCACCCGATAGAAGATTGTTTTGTTTTTGAAGATTGGGTAGAAAAGTTGTTCAAAGCAGGGGAGATCTCTCTTTCTAATTCCGCATTAGTTGACGCTTCTGAAGAACAAGCAAATATGATAAAAGTCTATGTGGGGGATAAAATCATTTTACTGAGTGATTTAGAGCCATTATGGAACATAGTCATTTTGAAGAAAACTAAGAAGATGATAAAAATTCTTTCAGCTCGAGCAGGGATCACATGGCGAAGTCCTCAAATTATTGAACAGACGCTTGAACCCACGTTCATTAAACCCATTATAAAACAGAAGAAGAAGTCTCAAAAATAGAAAAAAAATAGTAAAACTAGTCAATTCTTCTATTGAGAAATTAGCACTTCAAAAGAACATAGATTCCCGTGAAGAATATGTTCAGGGCGAAAGGAAGGCGAAAGGAAGCAAATTCTATTAAGATATTTTTTCCTCCAGAAATTGAAGAAGAGACCCTTGAAAATGTTGACGAGGAAACAAAAGTAGAAATGTTTAGGGCTATCTCTAATAGCCTTGATAAGGATGAGATTTAGCATATCATCCAAGAAAGCAACGCTTTTCTAGAGGACTTTGAGATAGAATCCTCCCACCAGCGCTTTGAAGAATCCATTGCGGTGAATCTACAAGGATCCTCTATGAATGAAATATTTGATAAAGAGGTTGATGAGGTTAATGTTAGATCTCTTGTTTTGATGATTTACAAACCATATTAGCGGTACTAATTGCTTGCTAAGCTCATGCTATGCAGATTATACACATTCAAGCAATATAGTATCAATAACGGAGGTTGGATGGGTTTGCGCATCAATGAAAATATTTTATGGAGGTGGAGGCAATTTTGATGAAATCCCATGCACCTCAAAGAAATTATTC
>JBAKGM010019658.1:0-10201 GCA_037177215.1 Asparagus racemosus | reverse complement strand
GACTCACTTCATGCGTTCGTCGACTCGCCTTATGCGTTTTGCGGCTTGGTCGCATCGCTTGATGGTTCGTCAGTCGCGAACCCACCGTCACGAGTCGGGTTCGGGCACTGATAAGCGATTTTCAATGCCTACATCTACTTTTAGTAAATACCATGATGAAAATTCGAGTGAATCATATTCGACAGTAATGTACTTTCTAGGTGGAGCCTTCTGGGACGACTTCGGAACCGGGCATGGAGCATCTGAAAGGAGAGCTAGTTTTTGAGATAATGGGTCATCCTCGGGGCTGGGTGATTCAATCAAGAAGTCAGCCAGGACCTGAGCTTTGATGGTTGTCCGAGACTCAAATTGAATATCATACTCAGTGAGTTTGATGAACTAGTTGATCATCCGCTCGGAAGTGGTCGGGCTACCAAGAGCTTTCTTCAAAGGCAGATTGGTCCATACTATCTCCATGTGAGCTCGAAAGAACGGACAAAGCCTTCTGGCTGTGGTGATGAGGGCGAAAGAAGCTTTCTCAACCAGAATATAATTGAGTTCGACCGCTTTTAGCATACGGCTGACATAGTACACTAGCCTCTAGATGTTATCTTCTTTACGGACTAAGATAGAGCCCACAATTCCGGTGAGATGGCCAGGTAAAGGTAGAGTGGTTCTGCTTCAATGGGCCATCTCAACAGAGGTTTGGAGGTCAAACATCTCTTAAGCTCCGTAAAGGCATTGCTGCATTCGGCTGTCCACTCGATGTCGTCTCTGGGTCCTTTATTTCCTCTTAGGACCTTGAAGAAAGGAAGGCTTCTTTCGGCTAATTTGGAGAGGAAATGGCTTAAAGCTGCTATTCTTCTGTTTAATTTTTAGATGTTTCTTACTGTACGGGGCTCAGACATCCCTTCAGTGGCAATTATCTTTTTGGGGTTGACCTCAATTCCTCGTTGAATTATCATAACACTGAGGAATTTTCCAATTGAACCTTAAATGCACACTTTGTAGGGTTGAGCTCCATCTGGTAGTGGCGGAGGACCAAAAAGGTTTCCTCCAGATATGCGACGTGTAAGGTAGCTTGTCTGGATTTTACAAGGATATCATCCATATATGCCTCCACGTTGTGGTCGACTTGATCTTTGAATGTCTCATTCATCACTCTTTGATAGGTGGCTCCGGTATTTTTGAGTCCAAACGGCACCACCTTGCAACAAAAGGTTCCTTGATCTGTGACGAAAGAATTTTTCTCCTCGTCAGACTCTACTATATTGATCTGGTTGTACCCTGAGAACGCATCTATGAAGCTGAGCATTTCATGGCCAGCGCTCACGTCAACCGGCTGGTCAATCTAAGGGAGAGGGTAGCTGTCTTTGGGGCATGCTTTATTCAAGTCAGTAAAATCCACGCACATCCTCCACTTGCCACTGGATTTCTTGACTAGAACCACGTTAGACAGCCATTACGGGTATTTGACTTCTCGGATAAACCTGACTTTTAGCAACCAGTCCAGTTCTTCCGTCGCCACTTGTTGTCATTCCCAAAATGCCTCTTCTTTCGTCAAACCGGCTTGTAGTATCGGTTGACCGATAACTCATGGTTGATTACTTCTAGGGGGATCCCTGGCATATCTTCGGACCCCAAGCAAAGACGTCAGCATTAGCACGAAGAAACTCAATGATGGCTCCTCACTGTGGTTTGGCTAGCTCCAATCTGATCTTAACCTTTTTGGTTTGGTCGGTACCCAACTGAATTTCTTCTAACTCTTCAGCGGGAGTAGTCCTTTCCCATTTTTCATCCTCCTGTAGATAGGCTTGGGACTTCTCGATTGGCAAGGACTCGAAAATCCCTTTCCCCTTCGTTAACAGTAGATAGTATGATCTAGCCTCTCGTTGGTTGCTTCGAGCAAGACCGACTCCTTCCGGGGTCAGAAACTTACATTATCTGATGGAAAGTGGCGGTAATAGCTTGCAAGTCATTCAAGAAAGTGCTACCCAGAATGATTATGTAGACTGATTTAATATCTATCATGATGAATTGAACCTAGATCATGGACTAGCGGGGATAATCGCCTACCACCATGGGTAGGGTGATTGGCCCTTAGGCTGAATCGAGTGCCCCGAGAAACCTATGAGTGTACTCGGGCATGGTCGTAGTTCTGATTTATCAAACTCCACCTAATTGAAGGCATCCATGAACAGGATGTCAGCAGAGCTTCCTGTGTCTATGAGGATTATTTTGTCCCAGAAGCCATTGATTAGTGTTGAGATGATGATGGGATCATGGGGTGTCTCCACGCCTTTCAAATCATCATTGCTGAAAGAGATAGGTTGATCTGTCTTGGACTTCTTCTCGCAGAGGTTCACTTCTATTACACCCCGTGTGTACCATTTTCGAGCATTGTTTGACATTCCTACCGCTGCTGGGTCGCCGCTGATAGTATTAATGGTGCCCTTATCTCTGGCTTCTCGCGCATGGTCGTTTTACCGATTTGAGCAAGGAGATCTCGATCAGAACCTTCTCTTTTCCAATCTTCCTGGGGCTGGTTCTTCTCTACCTCAGGGAGAAAAGATCTTCTTCAACAAACCTCTCTGAATGAGGTTCTAAATATCTCTTTGCAGAATTCTGCAATCATTGGTGTTGCGACCATGGTCCTGATGATAACGGTAGTATTGTCGAATATCCCTCAACTAGGGTTTGACTTCATATGAGATGGAGGATCAATGAGATGTCCTTCCTTTTAGATCAAATGCATCATCTGTGAGAGAGGAACGTTGAGGGGGCTGAGCGCCGGCTTCCTCATTGTCTCCTTCTTTTGGTCTCTTTTGTCGGTTCGGCCGGGTCTGGACTCGGAGTTGGGCCTATTGTCTTTAGCCTTCTTGTTTTGAATGGACTCAGCCTCAGCAGCTTCCAATCGTGTCGCCTTTTTATAAGCACGGCTATCCTCGCCGTCCATATGTGATCGAGCTTTGGCCATTAGTTGGTCAAAGTCAGTTATTCAATTCATAATAAGAGAATCGGATAGCTTCTTATCCTCGAGACCCGCGATGATCACAGCCATAGCAACTATATTGCCAAGGTCCTCCACTTCTAAATACTTGGCCAGGTCTCCCGGGTCTCTGCCTAATTTGCAACAGGAGAGTAGAGGATGCCTTTTGCTTTGTATCTGCCAAAAAATAATGTACAAAATTCTGGCTTAGTTGCTCGAAGTTGTGGATGGACTTCTTAAGTGTGTTCTACCACATCTTCGCGCTGCTATTGAGAGTAATGGGGAAGGCTCAACAGATGACGGGATCACTCTCTTGATGCATGCACATTAAATCATAAAATTTGTGTACGTGTTTGCCTGGGTCACCTCCACCCTTATATTCTCAGTGTGTGGCATCTTGAACTTTGGGTAGTGAGTGTTCATGATCTAATCTGCTAGAGGAGTGTTTCCTCCAATAACATCGGCGACCACGTTGAACATCTGATCATATTTAGAAGCCAAGTTGATTGTGGAGGGATCGACCCTTGTCGCTGGGGTTTGAGTCGTGTAGGTAGGTCTTACACCTTGCGACATCGCCCGTGCGGCTTGAATAGGACCGAGGCTTGAACTCTCACGTGTTGTCTCCATGTGATACTGGGGCTGCCGTGGTTCGGTAGCAAAATGAGTCTGTTGCCGATGTTGTAGGGGAGTAGCTTCCCTAGCCTGCTCTTCCTACTCTTGTCGTCGGTATTGCTCTTCATAGGGAGGAGCGGTAGATGATGAAGGAGGCTGAGGAGGAAGAGCATGGCTGATGAGTTCGTTTGTGAGGGAAGCGAATTGTTGTTGAAGAGAATGAGCTAGCCGTTGATTGCACTCATCCAATTGGGGTTGGATGATATAGCTGGAGTTGGAACTTTCTTTGGGGTTTGGAACCGAGGACCGGCCATGATCGGTCATTTTCTCAAAAGAAGAAGAAGAGGCCCCACTGTGGATGCCAAACTATTAATGCCAGTCAATTAGTTAGGAGATTAATTATGATTTTGAAGGAGTTTATGGTCTCTTTATCTCCTTCGATGGCTGACTAGGACCGTGAACAAAGATTCCTGCACACAGTAACACGATTAGACGACCGGAGTTGGGTTCTCCGATGGGCACTCCAACGCTCAAGTCAATTATATATTAAGTAGTTTAAAAAGTGCTGGATTTAATTTGAGAGTATTCTCTAGTCCAGATTGTTCATATCTTCATACAGAATAAATGACCCCTATTTATAATAATCTATGGGGGATTACTTAGTAATTTGGCCAGATAGGTGTGGATAGTTGATCATATTGTGCTTTACACGTGTCGATCGCAGAGTAGGCGAGTCATCCTCGCGTTTAATACGATAGCGACAGGGAGGTTGAAGTGCTGACATCGTTTGAGGAGTTATTATGACTCCGGCGAGGGAGTCATAATGACATTGGCCATGCATTAAATACTGGGGTACGTAGCTAGGCATAGTGAAGTTGATAGGTCAATTCATCTTTCGAGACATTCCACAGTGAAGTCGAGGGAAAGACATCATTCGTTTCGGAATTTCCGACTCTTTAAGCAGAAACCGGCGTAGAAGCACTATTCTTCTTAGGTCCGGGTCGAGAGACCGTCCTAAAAACGCATGTCATCTCAGTTTTGTCTCTAAAAATAGGTCGGCTGCGAGCATGCTCAGGTCGGGTTCCTTGATTAGGGGAAGGTAGACCAATTAAACATAACACGTGGCTGCCTTAGGAGAGTTCATTATATTTAGTAGTTTTTAGGGTACAACAACAATAAGTAAAACATGAAACTG
This sequence comes from Asparagus racemosus, assembly GCA_037177215.1. NCBI lineage: Eukaryota > Viridiplantae > Streptophyta > Magnoliopsida > Asparagales > Asparagaceae > Asparagus > Asparagus racemosus. The sequence continues at coordinate 5,426 of JBAKGM010019658.1, read as the reverse complement.
GAGCCACTAAAATCAATTAATACTTAGTTTAAAGGGACAAAATGAAATTCTCTTACTTGCTTTAAAGTACAAATTTTTAGACGGAAAAAACAATCCTTGTTAAATTCTTCAACTTGTAGCGGGTCTTATTTAACCAAAGTAGTAAGTATATCAACTTTAAAGCCCCTGGGCCTACCTCTAAAGTAATAATAATACTGTTATAAGTTTTAACTTCTAAGCGTTAATAAAGTCTAAGTTTTTTTTCCTAAGCTTATACATAGATGTAATATAGGTTTGCTCGTGGAGATTGGGTGAGCAAACCGCAAATTATTTATGCATCTTAAATCAAGTTATCAGGTTAGTTACTCTTTCTTAAAAGCCAAAATATCACCTTCGGGCAAAAAACAGTGCACGATGGTAGGAGAAATATCATAAGACGGTGTGAATTCTAACTTCACAAATACGAATGCGCTTTGTTTAAGTAACAATTTCACGTGCAGTGCCTTTGCCAATATGCTTGTAAAGGCATAAGTTGTATCTTTTTTTTTTAAATTAAAGAAAGTACACAAAAATATGATGTACGTGTGTAAGAGGAATATAGAGAAAATAAGGGTACAATTTTCCGAGAGAAAGAACTAAGAAAAGTATTTAGCAGATGATTATCATTCATGAGATACCTTACCTCCAGAAATTCGTGCCTCATATCTTTTAGTGTATCAGAAGAGAATGTACTAAATCATTTCTTTCAAACAATAAAAATGAGCTCATGCATTTGAGTTCTTGTTTTACTATATTCAATGCCTATAGGTTAACATTCAACTATAAAACCACTTTATGTCAGCTCTAGTTTTATGCCCCATCAGATGCTAGATTTTGCATTAGATGTTGGGAAGTCGTATAGTGTATTTTGCATGTTAGTCTACTTCATTTTTCTTCTTTTGATCCATTTATTCTATCCAATGTTCATCTAATTATCGATTGTTGTTATCCCCTTCTCCTTCCTGAAAATCTGTGCAAAATTACCGATACCCTTTTTGTTCCTTGATTTTACTTTGATGATGATCTGAAACAATTGACAATCGTATTGTAGATCAATACTCCAAGATTTGCATTTATTTACACATTGTTTAGTATGTTCGCTGGCTAAAATATATGTTTATATATTTTTTTTATTCTCACTGTTAGTATTTCCGTGGTAAGACTTTAGATTAATTAGGAAGTTGGGATCATACTTATCAATATTATGGAAGAATCAGCAGCCTCTTTTGAGGGTTTAACAGGTTTATCTGAAGTTCGTGGACCATCCATCTTGAAGCAAGCTCAACTAGGAGGTATATTTATATGAATGTTTTTTTTTTGTACGTTAATCTTTGTAGGAGTCCAGTTATTTGTAAGAATTTTAGGAGTTACAGAAAAAGATTAATTAATTTTATAAAGAAAGTTTCTTATGTTCATATTTTAGAAATATTTTATATGTCATATGACTATTATTTAATTGACGGTGAAAGCTCTCCAAAATGGATGATGTAGGTTCTAAAATAATATTTTATCATGTATAAAATATAATAATTTTTAAATTAATATAAAATGTAATACTCAAAAAATGTTTAAATATATTTACATTTCATTATAAGGATTAATTATCCATTCCTTAAATCGTCATTCATCACGTATAATTGATATATGCTAATAAGGAAAAAAGACCTATTGTGTACACATTGTAGGTGATCTAGATGGTTAGGAGGTTCTAATATGACTCTCACGGTTTTGAGTTCAATTCAGGGCTAGGCTATCGGGGAAATAATTGAGACCTATTATCTTTTATTAAATTTCTTTCCAAATCAAACAGTATAAAAACTATTTTCAAATTTTATTTCCTATAAATTTTCATAAATCAGATCTCAAACTAACCTCCCCAAAAAAGTATGGATCATAAAGTAATTTTTTTTCTTGCTTCTTCCCGACACTTAAAAAACAAAAGTACTGAAAATACTAATTAAGCATAAAAACATGCAAGTTGCAAGACTACAACTATCAAGTATAGTACTTAAAATATCGCCATAAGGAAGGTGTGTGTTTAGAAATTTTAAATTTAGTCCTAGAAAAGTGTGGAAAAAGAGGAGTGAAATAGAAGTGTGTAGACATGTAGAGAGGGAATTATCACAAAAATAAAATAAAACAAAATAAAAGAAGAGAGGAGAAGGAGAAAAGAAAACAAAGAGGAAACTAAAAAGAGACAAAAAGAAATGGAACCAAGAAAAGAGAAAGAAGTGGGAACAAAATAAAATCAAGAAGAGAGAAATCAAGAAAGAAATCAAATCCAGAAAGAGTGAGGAAAACGAAGTAGAGAAGTGAGTAATCTAGAATTGAATCCACTAGTTAATTTCATTTAGGATTTATGAACTACTCTCTGTTTATCCTTTTTTTCTTTAGATTTAGTAAGCATAGATTATCAAAACACTAAAAGAAAATATAATCTATCAAATTATCATCCAAGCAAAAATTCTCTTTCATAAAAAGAACAAGCAACTAGATAATAATCCTAGAAATAAATAAGCATAACCTATCAAACCACTCAAGACAAGCATAAATTTTCAAACTCTTTTTCTACCAATTAGTTCTCCAGTTGATTATCCTAAACATGATTATTTTAAGCATACAAAAAGCAATCCATAAACCATAAATAATATTAAATTAGTTTCACTCAATTCTAGATTTTCTACAAGAATTAGTTACTCGTTTTACAACATAAAAAGAAGGAAATAAAATCTATACTAGAAAGCATAAAAGAACAAGGAGTAAATCTAAACTACAAACAAGAAGATAGAAACAAAATATAAAATAAGAAAATAAAAATCTACACTATAAGCATGAAAGAAATCTACGCTACAAAATAAGAACTAAAAGCAAAAATAAAGATTAACTAGAAGGCAATAAATTAGAAAAGAAATTCTACAAAGCATGAAAAATAAAAGAAATCTAAACTACAAAATAATAAAAGGGCATGAAATTAAATCTATACTGCAAAGCATGAAATAAATTTAATCTACCAAACATAAAAATAATAACAAGAAAATAAAATCATAAAACATGCAATTTTAAAATAAGAAAATAAAAGGGGAGAAATAAAAACTTACTTTGTAAGGGGTTAATTATTTGAAGGCAAATCTTCATCTTCATCAACAAAAAAGATTATTTAAAAAGAGGAATATTTATTTATTTATTGTAAATAAAAAATTTACAATTTTTTAGAAGGTCTTCTCAATTAAGAGTAGCCCTCTCTCTAAACGAAAAGTTTTTAAAAAAGATTCCCTCCAAACCCCTTACTCTTTACTTCTATTTATAGCCTACAGCAATCAATAAGAGCCATTAGATTTGTTTTGAGCTTTAAGAAATAAATTTCAGCCATTAACTGATTCTATTACGAAGCAATCGGTTTGCCTATCTATTAGCCAATCAATTGGCTAATCCGTTAGTTAACCAATTAGTTCCTAACATAATTGATTCTTTTGTTGACTTATTGACCCTATTTTTCTTGATCTCTTGGGCTTTGTAGGCCTCCTCTTGGTTTGATCTTAGACTTAATAAATGGTAGAAAATTGAGGGAATTAGGTTCTTTTGGGCTCTTATTCATTAATTCTCCATTGCCTATACGTTAAGATAAAAACTCATTATTAGTTGATATATTTATTCAAATAAAATAGATAATGAGGGTATAAAAGTGTAATAAAATAAAATGATCAAATAACACCAAAGAAAACGATCAAGCTTGCTATCTTTCTTTTAAGTACCTCTTCTCTGTTTTGTTCTTTATAGCTGCAATCTCATCTCCATCAACCACCAACCTCCCCAAATTTTGTTTTCATCCAATTTGCGGATATGAAGAGCTCATCTCCTACTACATCTACCACAGCATAGATGAGGATGTAGGTTGAGCGACACCGAGCATATGTACAATTTATTTTGTTCAAAAAAAATTCTTTAAATTATTATTTTATTGAGTGGAGGAAAAGATGGAAAATTAATTCCCTTTGGGCTAGGAGTGGAGATCAGAAAGCAAAGAGTGTTGGTTCTATATTAGTGAAGCTATTAAAGGTGAAGAAAAGGAGATGAGGAGAATCAAATGCAGTATAATTGTCGTCAAAATGAGGAATATCTATCATCTGAAGAGAGAGGCTGAGCTACCAAGTGAACAAATAAGAAGGAAGTTGAGTAGGGAGATGAATGAAGATATTGAATTAAAAATATTAGTCTTCAACTTTTATGATATTTTTCTTTTGTTTGAATTTTGGCATTTTGGAGTACTTGTGTAAGAGAGACTATTTTCTTTTCCTTGTTGATAATGATTTGTAAGAGTAAAAATAAAGATATTTTATCTCCTTTTAGTGGTCTTTTCTTGAAATGAATTTAATATATATGAGCGAATCAACAATAGCATTAAATAGTATATTGAGTTGAAACCCTGCAACATGACGCAATCAAATAAAATGTCACAGTTAGATGAGATATAAAGCATTTGTATATTGATTTAATCTAAAACAATCTCAGGCGTAAACCTCAATATTGTGATGTTTGCATTAGAACTTCAACTTAATTACAAAAGTATATTTTATTTTAAAATATTCATAAAATGAGCTTAAGAATCCAAATATTTATTCCTAGAATAACCTTAAGAACGCATTATACTTTCAATCTAATTATTATAAAGAATCGGATAAAGCAATAAGAATTCGAGATAATATTTCAGATAATTTATGTAAATAATTTGTTTAGTTTTTGTGAAATGCAGAAAATATTTTTGTAATAGGAAATTTTTTTAATTTTATAGATGTTTGCATTATATATTTTTATGTGTCTTGTGTTCTATTAATATTTTAAAGAGAGACACATGTCAATCAATAACCCCCTCTTTATAAAAATCAGTAAAAATATGATATCAAATCAATTACTAATAAAACATTTGACAAATTCATCAATAATATTTTAAGAGGAAGACTAATCCATCAACTTTAAATATAATTTAATACATGTATAATTTTGCATATATGATTTTAGAATTAATTTTAGAAAATCCCCGTCAACTATAGTGGATGTCTTAGGAAACCCATCTCCACCCTCCTCAAATATTTTAATTTGAAAAAAGAAATAAATCCCCTCAAGTTTGGGCATATTATAAATAGATATTGCCACTCAACTTTAAAAATTAAAGAAAAGCCCCTCAATTATGGGGTGTCTCACAAAGCACTCCTAATTTTTCATATTTTTCTCACCAAACCCTCATGATGTTATTTCAAAGGGAAAATTGTGTCCAGGCCACAAAAGTAGAAACTTCATGTGACCGGGCCCCTCGTATTTGTAATTGTGTGTATTAGCCCCAAATACATGGGGTATTTGTGTCCGGGCCCCAAAATACCCTGCCATGTGGGCAGAGAGAGAAAAAGCACATG
>JBAKGM010019657.1:0-10202 GCA_037177215.1 Asparagus racemosus | reverse complement strand
TCAAGCGGGATTTGCTTGGGGACTGGATGTACACCGGGGAGGTGGAACCAGTATAAAAATCTCTTGTGTTTGTATTGATTACTTTATGAGATTGATGCTATCTTTATTGCAATTTATAATCTATTTTGCATAATTTTTATAAAACACTATTCACCCCCCCCTCTAGTGTTTAGTGTGATCTGATCAGCGATCCTACACTCCGTCCTTCTACTTTTCATCCAATAGTTTCCCGATGGATATCTCGGTATAATTATTGAAAAAATTAGCATGGAACATAGCCTCCATGTCATCCCAGTAGTTAACGCTTCCTAGCTTGAGACGGCGCTACCAATCGAAGGCGGCTCCCCAAAGGGTGCCAACGAATGACCGAACTATCAGGGGCTCGTTACCAGAAATAACCCCCAAATGAGACTTCAAGTAGATCAGATGCTGAGTGGGGAACCCCTTTCCGTCGAATGGCGTGAAGTTGATTAGACTAAACTTCGACGGATATGGGATTGACTCTCACTCCCTTGGGTAAGGACATGGTATGCTCGTTTTCTTTACATCTTGAGCGGAGATCAAAGTGTTGATCTTACTCTTGAGGTCCTTTATCTTCTCATTCTCAGGGGCGACGACGTTGCCACTGGCATTCTCTTGGCTACCCCAGCATTTCGTTCTTCAGGGGGATAATTGATGCCACGGTCTTCATCCTTGTCTGTGTCACTGTCAACTTGATTGATGTTGTTGCGACGGCTGGATTCACCCTGGTAGTTGGTCAGTGCTTAAATTTGCTGATCATGCATTTCTCACATCTGCTGCATGGCCATCTCCATCTCGACATTGAAGTTCTCCTTCTACTTAGCCATAACCTCTTCGAGCATTTTGGCCATTTGTTCAGCACTGATCATGAGTGCTTCATGGGGCTGTCCCTCGCTAGAAACTATGTTATCAGAGGCCAGAGCAGAGCCGACATCTAACACTTCATCATCTGATGACAACCCCCTCAGGATCTTGTTGTAATTGGACCGCCGAATAGTTTCGGTCTGTAGACGAGTTATTCGGTCAGATGGTCAGGGACCAGCATGAGTCGACGTCCCTCTACCTATCATGTTGATGGTGATTCTCGGCAATTCATCGCTTTGAGGCATTGACCTTCTCCTACGGAAGCGTCTTGACCTGGGCTTCAACAGTTCGACGCCAAGTCTGTCAAAGATTGACACCCTCTTCGGAGTTGCTTTGGTGTAGTTGCACTCCGATAGCACTGCCTTGATCAACTTGGAGCAAAGGCAATGCGCAGGCTTCTCAGGAGAACTCCTCTTTCGAGATCTGCTCGTACCCCTAATATGATAGTACAACTTATCAGTATGAATGCCGGAGCAACCCATCATGTGTTGGCACGACTTCTCAGGTATAACGTCGTCGTCATCGAACAAAAACGTCTTCTTCTGAGGATGGATTGCTTTATCAAAGCTGCTAAAAGTGACTCATCTCAACGTTCGCCTGTGTGGGCGTGAAGTCTCGATGGACTCTTGGACTTCAATCCGCAGTCCGGTGTGTAAGGCTACAGAGGTCCTCCTATCCTTGTTGAGGTGGGTGCTACCTCCTGCATCAGGAGGGACCCGTGATTTCCTCAATGGACGCAAGCGTTCTTTGATCAGAATTTTACCTCGATCATCTTAGAACGGGCCGAAGCCCTCCATGATTGTTGGCTTGCTAGTTGCAGCAGGAACAAGCTTCGCCGGAAGTTTGGATGTGGACGCCGAAGATGGCTCGGCGCCGTGGGAACTTAAGTTGGGGCCCCGGCGGACTTTGGCCTCGGCACTGGAGCAACTGGTGTTGGAGCGTCGGTGGACTTTGGCATTGGCACTGTAGCAGCTAGAGTTGGGGCACTGGCTGCCTTTGGCGTTGGCACCGTGGTGACTGGAGTTGGGGTGCCTGATTTTGGCCTCCAGACTTGGCGGGTTCTCGGTGGCTTCGCGGCCACCTCTTCTTTCTTCAATTTGCGGGCTTCTTGCACCAAAGCCTGTGAATGGGCAAGGAGTGTGCGGCACTTTTGGATGTGCTCTTCTAGTGTTGAATGGTTCCACTTGACTCGGATCTATTCACTTGTCAACGGCTCGGATGGGCCGTCAATCACCTGAGGCTGAAGCCTCTGCTTTAATCTAGATCTTAGCTCCGCCTCATAGCAGATGGGCCATCTTAGATTCGCCTCTCCTTTAGGAATTTATTTCCTCGAACCAATCACCTGTGGTAACTGTGAGAAGCTATCGTAAACTTCAACACGGTGCGAACTTAGGGTCCAAATCGACCCCTACATGTGAAAAGGCAACGTTCGCCAAAGATGGTTTGAGCTTCGACGGAAGCCAAATGAACTTCGCCCAAAGCAAAGAAACATCCACTCTCACCTCAAGCAAAGGTAAACACATTCGAACGTCTTCTGATTTTGAACATCAGTCCACAACTTCTTTGGGGGCTTGATTTAAAGCATCTCGTAATGCTTGCTATGCTTCCTTAATAGAAGCAAAGAATGGAGGTAATCCCTTATCCAAATTCTCGCAAGGGAATAACATTGCTAATGGTGCCAAAACCCAAAATGGCGATGTTCTAACTACTGGTTATCTGAGAGAGTTCCTGTCTTTAAAGAGAGCTCGCCGATGTCAACATTGTGCGACCCTCAGAGTAGTTGTCATAGCACTTCAAAAGAATTATCAATGTAAAGCTAATCCTGGAAAGGAATCGGTTTTTAGTCGTCTCAGTCACAATCTTGAGCCTGCAGAGGCTCAGACCCAAAGATGACGACGTACCCCAAAGGGTAAACTCTAAGAATTCACAGTCAATACAACTAATGTAATCTCTGGAGATGAAGAGGAAGATGCGAATAGTCCGTCCGACCCAAGATACTCCCCTAGCATTGGAGGTATATTGCTAGAGAATGACGGTGTGTACCGCCACACTAGATCAAGGCAAAGAGCAGTAACTCCTTTTGATTACTCCCTCCTTCAGACACGAGTGCCATGGGCCCTGCCTCAAGTCGACCAGCCTACTTCTAGTGATGCCAATTCTGCCATAGTGTTGAACAAGACCCCTGGCTCTAGTCAAGAGCAACATTAGGTGGTGGACATGACGGAGCGGGAAGATCTTCTCTCTTAGATGGAAACTCAAAAGAAGACTTTAGATGAGTGATTTGAGCATCTCGAGAAATTGTTTAAGCAGCTCCTATTAGCTTCTTAGCAACAAGCAACCTCTTCAAAGGGGAAAAGACTAGCTATCAAACTTTCTCTAGAAAAAGAACACATGGATCAAGATGATGCAAACTCTGCTCATTCAGAGTCATCAGCACCTGCTAAGCCAACTCAGGAAGCAAAGGCCTTAGAGGACATCCAATCAACACTCTTTCTCAGCGAACTGAGCTTAAGAAGGTTAGAATCACTTGACCTTATCCCATCGAGTGAGACATGGTTCCCTATCTAATGAAGTTTAAACCACCAACGATACATACGTTTGATGGCAAAGGTTCTCTAAACCAGAACATCCACTACTTCCACCAACAAGCTAGGAATGTAGTGGGTAATGATGTCATTAAGGCGTGATTTTTCATTAGCATCCCTCATGGGGTAGCCTTTGAATGGTTTCAGAATCTGCCTGAGGTTTCAATCAAGTCCCGGGCTAAGCTAGAATCAAAGTTCCTCTCACAATTCCATGAGGAGCAATCAGATGTTATCATGGCCAAACTCCTCTCTGAAAAGTAAAGAAGAAATGACACAGTCAGGGAGTTCATCGAGCGATTTGCAATCTGACATTGTAATGTCAAGATATGCCTTTGCTGATGCTACTACAAACTTGTCGCCACAATTTTGGGGGCGTATAGAACCTCATGTGGTCGCTGTTACATCCTAGACATGGAAGGACTTAATGGAGCAAGTTGAGATAGTAGAAAAATCATCAGCACGCTTCAACAAGTTCGACCCCGTACTAACTTCAAGGGCAATAAAAGCAAGTAAGGGAAGACCTCCTAACTAAAAGCCAAAGAGACTTTCGCGGTTGAGGTCAAGAATCCCAACAACCAAAAGAGGGAACCAAGAAAGAACGTTCATCACAACTACTCCTTCAAGGACGAGCATATGGTGGCTATCTTCTATGCCCTCAACAAGGGTAACCAGTTAAAGCTTTCTGAAGCCTGACACCCTGAAGAAATCAAAAAGACTAATGACCCCAACTATTGCCTTTATCATAGAATGTTGTGACACCTGACGAAGAACTGTTACATCTTTAAGGATAAAACACAGACCTTTGTCGAGTCAGGAATCCTTAAGCTCAAGCCTGAGCAAAAGACAATCACTGGCAATATGGTGACTCTGTAATTCAGCTCTATGCTGGAAATCCAAGCCCAAGACAGAGTTGTTCCCATTCCCACTACAAGAATGGAAGTAGTCAATCATGACCAACAAAACTGACAAAGCCAAGGCTTAGTCCCTCTTACTACAACAAGAGGATAAATGATGTGGGTACATCCCGACCATCTCCAAGGTGAACATCGGACTCTTCCAAAGTCCAAGTCAAAGGGCAAACACAAGATGAAGTCCTGTAACGTTATCTCCACTATCATTAAGGAGGAGTCTCTACCAGTTTCTTCACTCACTGATTCAGAGGAAAAGAAAATTGTCATGGCAAGGACAAGGTCTAGCCAAGATTATTGGAAGAATTATGATCAGCCAGGATCCTCCAAGAAACGAACAGACCAAGCAAAAGGAGACTTGGTTCGACAAGGTGTTGTAGCGTCCCTTAGACGATCCAAAAGTCCCATTCTGGTATGATATTATGGCCCAATTAGCCAATATCCTGGCTCATAGAACCTTGTTCGAACTTCTGCATTTGTCTAAGGAAATGAGGGATGCTTTGAAAGAAGCTCTGAATAATAGTGAGGCGTTCCTCGCCCACATAGTCGAGCCTGCTCAAGGCGAAGAACACAAGTATTGCTATCAATGCTAATGACAAGCACCTTGTATCACCTTCACTCCAAATGATATGCTCATCAAAGACCATCATCACAACCAACCCCTTTACTCTACTGGGTATGTAGGGTCGGTAAAGGTTGAGAGGATTCACATCGACCCAGGCTCTACTTTGAGCATAATCCCGTAGAGACTCTTGAACTTTTTGGGTATTCTCCTTGACAAGCTCTCAAGGACTACCACTACCATCTTCGGCTTCAACTCCAACAATAGCTGATCTCTTGGAAAGATCCAACTTAAATGTCACATCGATGATTTAAAGATGGCAGTGACTTGTTATGTCATTAATGTCGAAACACCCTACAACCTCGGACGACCGTGGATCCATTCCAACATGATCGTCCCATCAACACTTTATTAATGTTTTAAGTACATCGATAAGCAGGGGGTTCAACAAAAGGTTGATGCTGAAAAGCATCCCTTGAAGGGGGTGGAAAATTACTTCACTGTCTCTCTCTTGTACGATGATAATCATACAATCGGGATTGTTCTTCCCCGTGATGAAGATAGCGGTAATGAAGCAGACAACAAGTTGGATCTAAACGAGGATCCGATCTGGAAAATAGAATCACTTGTAATTACCCTTGAGGATCCATGTACTAACCTGTCAGTCGAAGATCAGGATGACTAGATCTTTAATAAAGAAGAGTTGCTTATGACTAATCTTCAGACTCTGAATATGAAAATTCAAGAGTGGAAACTCTGATGTCTAGGCTAGCTTTAGAACTAACTTTATACATGCCCATAAATAAGTCTTACTCGACTCATCAGCAGTTAGATAACTTAGAGGATGCTATCTTTATGTTCCAAGCTAGAGGAGACGCCCGAAATCCTATAGTCTTTGGAAAGGTTGAGTTGCGATCACACTTGTCAAGCTCAGATGAGGAAGCCAAAGAAGTTCTAGAGTTCTCCCGCTATATCCAGCAATCACAACATATAATGGCAAAAATGGGTTACAACTTCATTCTAAAATAAGGATTGAACTTCAATTGAGGACCGAGTGTTCCTCTAATCCTCTTTTCACCAGAAGGAGAGGCTTGCGATTATTATAATTGAACTAAACATGGACTCGATTACATTTCTGCTAGGGTCGAGTCGCAAGTAGGACCAGCATCTGATGATTTCCTAAGTAGTTCCTCAGACACGTCTGGTTGGGATTCTGACATCAGCATTAGAGCCATGTTTGGCAAATTCACGATTAACATGGTTTTGTACAATTTAAACATGGATATTGATGAATCCAAGTTGTTTGTAGATCCTGAAGATGATTCATGGGTAAAACATCTTGAAAAATAGTAGAAGTCGCACTTTAAATCAGTGAACCACCCACCGAAGATAAAGTGATCCAAGTCAGCATAGGCAACGAAGTCAATCCTAAACCCATCTTCAGCAAGAGTATCACTCGCTGAGAAAGAATAACTCATAACCCTCCTTCAAGAGTACATTGACGTCTTCGCCTGGAGCTACAAAGACATACCTAGGTTGGATCCTAATGTGGCCGTACATCGCCTTAACATTGACCGCAATGTTAAGCCAGTCAAGCAACAACAATGACACTTTCGCCTTGAGTTGATGGAACATATCAAAAAAGAAATCCAAAGGATAAATTCCCTCTCCCAATCACATATGTCATGGTTGACAATACGTGTGGGTTTGAGAGGGTGTCATTCATGGATGGGTTTTCTGGATACAATCAAATCAAGATGCATCGAGATGATCTAAAGCACACAGCTTTCAAGACACCCTTAGGGGTATTCTGTTATACGATAGTGCCCTTCGGTTTGAAAAATATCAGAGCAACTTATCAATGTGTGATGAACACAATTTTTCATGAGCATCTGAGCACAGAAGTGGAGTGCTATGTCGATGACTTCACAATCAATAGTGGTCATAAGCAATACCATGTTAATGACTTGAAAATAGTGTTCAAAATTATAAGGAAACATAAACTCAAGATGAACCCAACCACGTCTTTCTCAGGAGTATCATCAAGAAAATTTCTATGGTTTATAGTAACATCCAAGGGGATACATGTTGACCCAAAAAAGTGAGAGTCATCCAAGAGATGCCACCGACGACAAATCTCAAAGAGCTTAGAGGTTTACAAGGACGATTAGCCTACATTCGTAGGTTTATAGCTAACTTGTCTAGAAAATATCAACTATTTTGAAGGCTGATGAAAGGTGTTTTGTTCGTTTGGGACGACGCTTGTCAAAAAGCTTTCGATAAGATCAAGAATTATCTCATGAAGCCGCCTATTCTAGCTGTACCAATATTAGGTAAATCATTCCTAATCTACGTCAGGGTAATGGATCTCCCCTAAGAGCACTTCTTATGTCAGGGCAATAGATCAACTTAGAACTGCCATAGGCTTCAAGGTATTTGATCTAGTTGGGCTGCAACTTGCTCAAGATATGGGATCAAATACCTTGAAGCCTACGGCGGTTCTAAGTTGATCATCAATTAGATCAAATGATCATCAATCAGATTAAAGGAGAATATGAGGTCTACCACAATGACCTTAGACCTTATCATGAAGCAGCAATGAAGCTTGCCTAATCATTTGAAGGCTTCTACATCAGTTACGTAGCCTATCTCAAAAACACTCATGCGAACACTTTAGCATCCCTCGCAGCCACTCTAGCCTTGACTCCCAAGTCTACTAGACGCATCACAGTGGGCAGCCATCAATTATGTTCCCCAAAGCAAATTCTGGAAGCTAACGAAGCGCATGTCATGCCAACTCACTTCAAGACTAATAATTCGTGTTTCCTGATCATTGATTATGTTTTGCATAGAATAATACCAGATAATCCGAAGTAAGCAATCTCTATTTAAAGAAGAGCTTCACGCTTCTTCGATAGTTATGCAACATAGACTTTGTATCATTGATCATTTGACGGAGTACTGCTTCGATGTTTATAACTGGGTGAAGCTCGAGAAGCTCTCAAGGAAGCCCACGATGGTGCATGTGGAGCTCATCAATCGGGTCCTAAACTTTGGGAACGATTTGGTTGTTTGGGCTATTACTAGCCAATGATAATTGCAAATGTAGTAGCTTATGCCAAGCAGTGTCATGCGTGTCAAGTCCATGCTGATTTTCTACACCAACCTCTGGAAGAATTGCATTCAACTATTTCCTCATGGCCATTTGAAACATGGGGCATGAACGTCATCGAGCTGATTAGTCCACCATCCGCTAAATACCATCAATTTGTATTAGCCGTTATTGATTACTTCTCCAAATGGACTAAAGCTATTCCACTTAGAGAAGTCAAAACCTCTAATGTGGTTAAGTTCTTGAAACACTGTTGACAGTTAAAATATATTTGATCCAGGCTAATGTTCAGCTTGGATCTAAGAAGTGAATGCTCATGAGCTAAATGCTTCAAAAGGGCCCAAACTTGAGCCAACAACAAGCTGTAGAGAAGTCCGCCGAATCGAGCATGTGAACTTCTCCACACAGCTCATCTCAACCTGACCCGACCAACTGAAGAGTGGGTCGACTCCCAATTCAAACTTTAGGTCGAGTCAAAAGGCATCATTGCATCAGCCAAGTCTCTAGGAGAATTATGAGCTAAATTTGAATTTGCCAGTGATGTTTGCCAACCAATTAATCAGCAAACTTCGCCCATAGCTACCCACATAGGCCACGTCATCCACGATTTTGAAGATGGCTCACCCACATCCAAGTGAGTCTCACCCAAATGTCTTCAGCGAGCTTCACTAAAACAGTGAACTTCTCCATTTAGCCATTTGAGAGCTATTTTCATGGGGATAACCGCTCCCCTACTATCTCCTATCTTGATGGCCACCTAATTCACAATTAAAGGTCATTAACTCACTCTTTTAGCCTATAAAAAGAGAAGGAGATTGGTCATTCGAGGGACAGACACACTCAGATCATGAGATAGACATACACAAAGAAGAGAAATTGGACACCCCATACACGCCTGTCATTTCCTCTATTTCGGTTCTAAGAGAAGACAGAGCTATCTTCCAAATAACAAAATTAGAGACCAACAGCAAGAGACCTATTGTCTTAGTCGGGCTGTCAACGAAGTACAAGACCGATGCTCCATCGGCACACAGAAAAGAACCCTAGATAATATAAATTTTCTTGTTTCTCTTTTATTGTAATCTACATCAATTGCAATATAAAAGATCCAAAGCAAACACCACATGATTTATCGATTCAGTGTCCCTTGAAGAATTGTCTAAGACAATGGTCTGCAGTTCGTCAGTCGATCGTTCTTCAGATTCTGCAACAAGTTTAGAATTCAAGGTGCAACTTCTACATCATATAATCCAGTCGTCAATGGTTTAGCTGAAGCTTTCAATAAGACCATCATCAAACTTCAAAAGGCATCGTTAAGAATCGCTCTTGCTAAAATGATGACGACAGAAGAACATCATCAAAAGCGGCTCCAAGAACTAAAGGTGCTGGATGAATTGAGAGTTTAAACTTAGCAACAAATCGAGATCTACCAGTCACAGATCTCAAAAGGTTTCAACAGGAGAGTCAGAGAACAATCCTTCAAAGAAGGCAATCTAGTCTTACCTGTTCGTCGACCCATGGTCATGACACACAAGACTAAAGGAAAATTCCAACCCAAATGGGATTGCCCATTTGTAGCAGAAACGGTCTACTCAAATGGAGCATATCGCCTAATTGATCGAAATGGTAATAGGCTCATGGCGTCAATGGGAAATTTTTTAAGAAATATTACCGTTGATTCTAGTTAATTTCATCTCCCCACAGAAATTTTGGTCATGTTTAAGTTTCCACCTCTGACCACAAATATTGATCATCTTGATCTAAAATCCAATCAAAATCCCCAACGAGTCATCAAGTTAACACCACACCTCTTCTTGACTCTAAATGCATTACCACCGTCATGTTAACATTACACCTCTAAACAGTTTGCACCCCAGTGATCCAACCAGTCAACATCACACCTCTGTCGGACCATTTCATTGACCGATTAACATTACACCTTTGTCAACATGTCTTTTCAGATTCGACCGGTTAACGTTACACCTTTATCAATCCATCCTTGCCAAAAATTGATTAGTTAACATTATACTTCGATCGATTTTATGCCGTTAAGTTAACATTACTGATGGGGCGAAAGCGTTACCTCCGCCTAAGTTGCAAGTATACAACTTACAAGTTATAGTATAAAAGATTATCGATCCCACGAGGAA
>JBAKGM010019656.1:0-10202 GCA_037177215.1 Asparagus racemosus | reverse complement strand
TACTTCACGTTCCTCGTGGGATCGATAACTTTTATACTATAACTTGTTAGTTGTATACTTGCAACTCCGAAGGTAACGCTCGTTATTTTTTCCACAACATCCTCTGTGTACCTCTGTGTATCTGAGTATGAGTCCCAATGTGTATGTATGAATGTCCTAAATGAACAATCTCCTCCTTATTTTATAGGCTGAGAGAGAGAGAGAGAGAGAGAGAGAGAGAGAGAGAGAATGGCTATGGCCTTTAATTATGGATTAAGTGTCCATCAAAATAGGAGATAGTGGGGAAGCGGTTATCCCCTTAAGAATAGATCTCAAACGGTTGATTGGTGAAGTTAGCTGATTAATTGGTCGGTGAACTTCACCAAAGGCATTTGGGTGAAGCTCACGCAGATGTGAGTGAGCGTTCTTCTGAATCGTGGATGACGTGGCCAACTGGTTAGCTATGAATGAAGTTCGCTGATTAATTGGTTGGCGAATTTCACTGGCTAGTTCAAATTTAGCACAGAATTAGACTTGTGACTTCGCCAACTCAATGACACCCTTCGACTTAGCCTACGGTCTGAACTAGAATCAACCCTATTCTTGATTCGATCGGATCGGGTCAATATGAGCTATGTGGTAGAGGTCACATGTTCTTTTAGGCGAGCTTCGTTACAGCTTGTTGTGGACTTGACTTTGGGTCCACTTGAAGTGTTTAGCCTATGAGCGCTCACTTCTTGGTTCTAAGCTCAATCATTGGCTTGGATGGAATATATTTTAACCTTCTACATTAACAAGATAATATTTCTTTCCAAGTTTTTCGCAATAGCTCCACTATCACCAAATAATGGTGGGAAAAAATGCACCATAAATAACAATAGTAAGCTTATGGAAAAACTTATTTATTCACATTTATTCTTTAGTGGGTTTACATTACCACATATTCTGTTATTGTTATCAATGATAAAACTGTAACCTGAAATAGATGTTTTATTATTAGAATTGGATTGAAAACCTAAATCTGTATATCCTTCAATATTTTTTTAGTTTATTTGCATCATAAACTAAACAATAATTTTAGTCTTATGCAAACATACAAATATGACTGCTAATGCATCCCAGTATTATTCACTAGGATGGGGTTAGAATCTACTCGCAAGGTCAACTGTTTCTAAAACATCTCTTTTCTCTATATCTATAGAGTTTAAGACATAAAATGTCTAACCAAGATCTTTCATAAAAAAACTTATTGGAAAGCCATACTTTAATTTATGACATTAAAATATTATTCTCATTGAGTATAGTATGCCATCAACATGTAACACTAGGAACATAAAGGAATTATTTTGTTATTTTTTATACATGCAAGCTAGCTTTTTAAGGATTTGATCAAAATCAATTTCCTTAATCATTTCATCAAAATGAATGTTTCAACTCTTTAAGTGCATTTAGATCCATAACTTGATTGAATCAATTAATAAATCTTATCTTCCTGAATTTTACATGCTTGATTCTCTAGTCTCTTTGTGTAAATATCTTCTTTAAGATATCCATTCAAGAAGGTCATTTTGAAATTCATTTATCATATCATATATTCGTAATATGCTGAAATGGCTAAATGGTTCCTTATGGACTTTAGTGTTCCAATTGGAGAAAAGGTTTTCTCATAATCAATAACCTTTTACCATCAAGTATGACATCAACTTACTTACAAGAATTCCTGTCCAACGTGACTTCTGTATAAGTTTTAGGAATTTTATTATTCTCCTTGTTACTTTCTATAAAATATGTTGTAACAAGGTTACTGTACCATATAGGTGGATGAAAATCCTATTTGATCTCCTTATTATAACTGATGTATCAACAATAAAATTAGCAAATAAATCTTTTTTTGACTTTTTTTCTTGAAACTCCCATTAAATTCATAGAATCTTGAATTGCACTTGGAGTTTCTCCCACTACCTAAATTACTCTTTCACTGAAGAAGACTATTCTTCTTCTAGAGTTATGTAGGTCTATGATCAACAATTTGATCTTTTAAAAGAATAAATTTCCAGTAACAGTTATTGTCTGATCACTAGGATTATCAGTATAATACCTAGCACTTTCTTTAGGGTAACCTACCGATAGGTTTTTATTTGTTCTAAATTCTCATTTGTCCCTATTTTGTTCTCTAAGAAGAATATGAGAACGCCAAATACCTTAATTTGCAACCTATACATGTCTAATATGCAGTTGAGGAAAAAGATTTGGTAGGAATTATATAAAATAAATAATTTACCGTCGCCAATGCATAACTCATAAGAAAGTAGGAATAAGTAAATGCCCATGCATAAATATAGTCATATCAGATAAGTTTCAATTCCATCTTTTAGACAAACTTTTAATTACAGTGACTAAGGAGGTGTCAAGTACTAATAATTTCATTTTGTTTATAAATACCTTAAACTCCTAAGAATAGGAATGCACCACATCGATCAAATCGGATGACTTTGCTACTTTTATCATGTTCCCTTTTACTTCAGTCTATGTTCTTTGAAAACATTCTAATTTATGATGCAATGCATAACTATATTCATATATAAATGCATCATCTATGATTGTTATAAAATATAAATAATCATCTCTTGCTTTAACATTTAAAGGACCATATACATCTAATTGTATAAAGTCAATAATACTTTTAGCTCTAGAACATTTTCGTGAATATTAGTTCTTTGGTCATATTACCTCTTAGACAATGTTCACAAGTTGAGAAATCTTCTACTTCTAGAAAATTCAAAGGAATGCCTTTTTTCAAGTTGCTGATTTTATCAATAATATGACTAACTCTAGTATGCTAAAGATAAGTTGGATTACCTTGATCTAAACTATATTTAAGAAATTTATTAGTTCTAATATATTTCATAAGTGTTAAGGGCGGTAATTATGAAATATGAATTGTTTTATTTTCATAATGGTTAATGAAGAAATTTCTAAACTTTAATAAAAGTTCTACTTTCAAATAAAATAGAATGATCATTACTATTAAGTTTAGAAACAAAAATCAAATTTCTCTTAACTTTGAGGAACATAAAGATAATCTTTAAGTTTCATCAGATGCCTTTCACTTATATCTAGAAAAAATTTTGTTATTTATAATTTTGAAACTAATATTTTATTTCCATTGTCAAAGTAATCTTTTTTTCTCCAAGCTTATGATGTTCTTGCACTTGTACAACAATTCGTAAGTATCGAAAGATAAATAAGAATTAATAAACCTTATAAAAAGGAAGCACTCACAACATTAGTCTCCACTAACTAGTAGTGTGATCTATCTTCGAAAGACACATCCTTCTTAAGTGATGTAATGCAACTTTTACAATTTCCTTTTAAAATGACTTCCATTATTTGATTTCCCATTTTATGTTTATAGAAACTTGTTTTCCTTTCCAGATTTTTCTCTAAAGAAATTTATTTTTCTTAATATTAGACAATCCAGCTCAGTTGCTATCATTAAGGTTTTGACATGCTTCATAATTTTCCCCCTTTTTCAATAAATTGTTCATTTCCAATAAAATGATAGGAGGATCTTGAATTCAAAAATATTCACTTTGAACTGAACAAGGGTTGGAGATCGGGAAG
Organism: Asparagus racemosus; assembly: GCA_037177215.1. NCBI lineage: Eukaryota > Viridiplantae > Streptophyta > Magnoliopsida > Asparagales > Asparagaceae > Asparagus > Asparagus racemosus. The sequence goes on along the minus strand of JBAKGM010019656.1, from coordinate 6,599 downwards.
TAGAAAATTACATCAACATATGATTTTGATCTCCACTTCCAATTAAATCTAATTTGTCTACACACACACACACACACACACACACACACACACACATATTGTCGATGTCTGATATTAAATAGGGAATTTAGTGTGAATTTTTGTGTGTGTTAGGGTTCCTCAATCTTCTTTGATGGTTGGTTATGGAGCAGAGTACTCAGTCCTACACACAAACAACACGTGAGAGGATCATAGTTGGAGTCTCTGGTTGTTCCTCCGACGATCAAGTTAAAAGTGAGCTTGAGTGTAGAAAAAGTATGATTATAGTGTGTTTATTTGCGAAAGATTGCTTACCCTTGTGCAGTGGACAATACCTCTTATTTATAGCAGATCCTGGGGGGCAATTGCGTAACTTTGGCTAGGCAGCTTAGTCGGTAGATACTTTATAGGTGTCAATTGTAGATGGAATGAGTCACCTATGCGTTTAATGTGATGATGACAAGGGATGCATGATGCTGACGGAGTCTAATGAGTCATAAAGAATTTTAGGGCCGGAGCAATGATGATACTGACCATGCATTCAATGTGTGATGGTGATCGAATGTCAGCAGGGGATTCGAGGACAATCACCTCTCATCTCGACTTTGTGAGAGGGTCGACAAAAGACGCCTTTTTATTTGACCATCTCGAATTCAAAAGTTCTCAACCCAGTCTTGCTAAATGAAGAGGCATAGAATCATCCTAAATTGTGGGGCTTAAGTGAGGATGACTTTCAACTTAGCCCTTCTTGGTAAGAGTCGAGTGATGATGATACTAGGCTTGTCTTGCCCAGGGTCGAGTCGAGATGATGCATAGTTAATTTGGGACACATGTCGACTCCTGTGAGAGGATTAACACTTTGCCATTTTTGTGATATAACACTAGCCCCTTTCACTTGAACTTAAGTGGCCAAGTTTGAGTGAAATTGAACAATTGCCTATTGGGGATTCGAGGCGCATTTCGTAGGGGTTACTGGTAGGTCACTATTGACGTGATGTTCTGACGTCAGAGTGGATCGTGCGTTAGCATCGCCTCATTTTATGAGGGAAAATTGCGTAATGGTTGGAGGGTGACACTTCATTTCTTGAGTAGTCATTTCAAATTTTAGAGTCGATCCCAACAGCTCGTCAATAACTGAGCCAATCATTTTGATCTCACCACGTGTCTGTCTCCACGCATATATATATCCTTGCTCTTCTAAAGGGTTTACTTTACTTCTTCTCAAAACCCTAGAAATTTCTGGGTTGAGCGATTTCCGACCATCTTCTCCATTCTCTAGTGATTTTCTAACCAATGACTTCTTTTTCTTCCACCGTCGTCGCTCGCAATGAGGCTATTATCAGCCTACTGTAGAAATGCCACTCCAAAATGTACTCAATGAAGCTCGAGACTTACTACGATCGCTTCGATATTCCCCGAGCATTTACGTTGTCAACGCCGCAGAGGAATCAGGCAATGTATGAATATGTTGGCGTTTTCACTCCGGTGTATATCAGGCACTTGGAGTATGACCTTCACCTCCCGCTTCATCCGTTTCTCTACTGTACTTTCGAGGCTCTTTGCATTTCGCCCTCTCATATCAAGCCAAACTCTATAGCCACACTAGTGGGGTTCATGGTGATCTACCACCGAGTGGGAGTTGAACCAACTCTCAGGATTCTTAGCCACCTTCTCAGCTTTAAAATTAGGAAGAACGAGTGCCATTACTATTTCCAGAACATGGGCGGCTTCAAAGTGGTCTTGAACCCTCCCGAGTCAAACAAGGATTGGAAGGAGAGGTTCATCGGGGATTTCAGGGTTGACCCGATATTAGCTTGCTCAGCTTGGCCTCTGTGCATTATCTTCTTCTTGAATCGGGACAGACCTTGTGGCTTCTTGTGAGATTGCCATGTAGAGATACAAGATTTCTCCTTCTCTAGGACAGCTCAACAGAGGCTTGGTGCTCAAATATCTCCTGAGGACATTGAAGGCCTCATTGCATTCTATCATCCAGCCGATGCCTTCCTTCAATTCCTTGCTTCCTCTCAGAGTTTTAAAGAATAGGAGGCTTCTCTCGGTAGATTTTGAAAGGAAGCGGCCCAACGCTGCTATCTTGCCGTTCAACTTCTGGACGTCCTTAAATGTTCGAGGTTCAGACATCTGCTCTTTGGTGGTTATCTTCTCAGGTTGATCTCAATGTACCCATGGGTAATCATGAACCTAAGAAATTTGCCTGATTGCACTCCAAAGGCACATTTGATTGGATTAAGCTTCATGCGGAAATGTCGGAGGAGAGGGAAAGTCCCTTCAAGATTTGACATGTGGGATGCTGCCTGCTTTGATTTCATAGGATGTCGTTCACATACACCTCCACATTTTGGCTAATCTGGTGTTTGAATATTCTGCTGACCAGTCTATGATAAGTGGCCCCTACATTTTTGAGACTGAAGGGCATCACCTTGTAGTAGTAGGTCGCTTGGTCTGTGATGAATGGGGTCTTTTCTTGATCATGTCTACCATCATGATCTTGTTGTATCTAGAGAAGGCATACATAAAGCTAAGTAGTTCATGGCCCACACTCTCATCAACCAATTGATTGATCCTGGGAAGAGGATAGCTATCCTTTGGGCAAGCTTTGTTTAGGTCGGTGAAGTCCATGCACATTCTCCACTGGCCAGTGGACTTCTTGTCGAACACCATATTGGATAGCCACTCTGGGTGTTGAACCTCTCGGATGAAGCTGACCTTGAGCAATTGGTCAACTTCATCTGCAGCTGAGATGCCTTTTCTTTTGTCGAACCAGATTGTAGTGTCGGCCAACTGAGAGTTCATGGCTCAAGACTTCAAGGGGAATTCCTGACATGTCTTCAGTCCCCAAGCAAACACATCTGCATTGTTGCGTAGGAACACGGTCACAGCTCCTCCTTGGGGGTAAAATGAGACCTGACCTGATTTTGACCTTCTTCGATCCATCAAGGTCAATTTGTACTTCTTGCAATTCTTCTACGGGAGTCATCCGCTCCTTTTCTAGAATTTTTTTTGCATCTAGAGGTGGGTCTTCTCAACTAGCAGAGTCTCCAAAATTTCGTTCCCTTTAATTGAGAGTAGATAGTATGATTTGGCTTCTCACTGATTGCTTCTCATGAACCTAACCCCTTCTAGGGTCAAAAACTTGATCATCTGGTGGTATGTGGACGAGACCGCCTGTAGGTTATTGAAGGAAGTTCTTCTGAGAATAACATTGTAAGCAAACTTTACATTCGTCACCACAAATTGAGTTTGAATAGTGGACTGGTGAGGATATTCGTCGACTACTAGGGGAACAGTAATTAGCCCTTCAGGTTGGAGCGAGTGTGCTGTGAAGCCATTGAGGGGACCCTGACAAGGTTGTAATCTTGACTTGTCGACACCCATATTGTTGAAGGAGTCCATAAACAAGATATCGGTGGAACTCCCAGTACCCACCAAGATTCTTTTGACCCGGAAGCCAATAATCTTAGCTGATATGATGAGTGGGTCATCATGAGGCATCTCTATGCCTCTCAGATAAGCATTGCTGAAGGAAATAGGCTGATCTATCATTGGTTTCTTCTCGCAGAGATTGATATCCAACACTCATCGGGCATATTTCTTCCAAGCGTTATTAGACATTCCTCCTACTACTGGACTGCTACTGATGGTATTGATGACACCCCGATTGCCTATCTCTTTAGCTTGTTTATCTTAATGATGTTGGTGACAGGGCGATCTTGATCGAGACCCCCTTTCAAACTTCTCTAGAGTGGGTTCTCCCCTGTCTCATCAAGAGATGAGTCTCTTTAACAGTCCTTTTTGTATCAAGTCTTTAACATCGCTCTGAAGGACTCTACATTCATTAATGTGATGATCGTGATCTCTGTGGTACCGATAGTATTGCTTGGTATATCTGGATCGGGGGTCCAACTTCATGCGGGGAGGAGTGGAAGTTAGGCATCCTTCTCTCTAGACTAAGTAGAGAACTTGCGAGAGAGAAGTGTTGAGGGAATTGAGGGCCGGCCTCTTGGTCACCTCTTTCCTCTGATCTCTCTTGTTGACCCTGTTCTGCTTACAGTCAATTTTGGGGGGATCCTTCTCCATCTTCTCTCTTGGAGAGGGCCTAACTTCCGCCACTGCTATTGCTACTGCTGCTTCTCTAGCTGCCTTCTTGTGGGCTCGGGCATCTTCCGCATCTATGTGTCCTCGAGCTCTGGCCATTATCTATTCATAGTTTGTGACACGATCCATGATGAGTGAGTCGGCTAGCTTACCATCTTCTTATCCTGCCGAGATCACGGCCATGTCGACTATATTGCCAGGGTCACCAACTTCTAGCCTTTTGGCTTGAAATCTTTTGAAGTAGTCCGTGAGATGGGTTCTATCTCATTTGCAGCAAGACGTAGGAGGGCTTCTTCTGCTTGGAGTCAGCCAAAAAATGATGCACAAATTTTTGGCTAAGTTGCTCAAAATTGTGGATGGACTGACTTTTTATCCAATGATCCACCACATCTTAGCGCTTCCCGTCACGGTGATAGGGAAGGCTCTATAGATGATCGGCTCGATCACCTACTGCATGTTCATCAGATCATAAAAATTTTGTGCGTGCTTTGTCATATCTCCCTCGCCTTTATACTTCTCAATATGCCACATCTTGAACTTAGCTCAAGGAGCATTCATGATCCGGTCGGCGAGTTGAGTGTTTCCTCTGATGGTGTCTCCAATGGTGTTAAACGTCTGGTCATAACCAGATGTGAGATTAGTGGTGGTGGGACCCAGAACAACATTAGGATATCTGGAGGCACGTGAAGCTGTCCATGGAGTGCTCTCATGGCCGCAATGGCTGATGTTCGCGGGAAAAGTCGGGTCGATCCTCATTGATTTTGAACTCATTACAGCTCTATGTGTTTACAAATAAATTCAAAATAAAACTCATCTTTTTATAAGACGTGGTTACAATGAAAATCGAAATAAAATGAAAATTACAACATCTCCTCTAAATAAATGCAAAAGCCCATTTATCGCGCTCCTGCTTGTGTGGGTTCTTTGCCAGTGCTGGGTTTTATTCGTGGACCACCACGTGATCAGATCTTGGTTAGATCTGAGCTCTACACAATTAATGGGGATTATTTCCCGAAGGAAATAACTACTTGAAGCAAGTGAAATCAACCAAGCGATGTCACAGCTCTTCTCGAGATCAAAACAAAGTTTGATCCAGAGGAATGATGTGTAGATCTGATCTGGATCTCTCAAACTTCCTTGCTTCGTGCGGTGACAGGCTCACCGAGATCTCAGATCTACAATTTTCGAATCTAAGTATAGACCACCCCTAAATTTGACAGAGTCTCTCCTTCTTGCTAAAAAGTCTAGATCTGTGAAAATGATCCCCCCATCCTCTATTTATAGGCTGAAAAGTGGGTAAACAGGTCAGATCTGGGTCAAATCTGACTTGTGGCAGCCACCAAGAGGTGGCTCAGTCACCGAGCCACCCATGTGGCTGTGTTTCGTCGATTCTCTGAGTCCGGTTGTCTAGTTTTGTTTATACTCGAGTCCGGTTAGTTCACTTCCCTTGATACTCGAGTCCGGTTGGGACCGCCGAAAACTCTGCTAGGGCATCAATGATTCATCAATCGTCAATGGTTCACCGTTGCATTGTTAGATAGTTGTCGATCGTCAACCCATCATTACGAGTGATATTCGGGGACTTATAGGCAATTTTCAACACCTACAGCTGAAGCTGGGGCTTTTCCCCATTGCCTCTAAGTATTGCTAGGGTAGTTGAGGAGGAGCGGTAAATGAGTCTGTTGGCGAACTGGAGGAGAGGTGTGTTCAGTGTAATCTTTTGATGCTCGTTGCTCAGCTTGACCCACAGGAGGAGGAGGAGGAGGAGGAACGAATGATAGAGAAGGCTATTGGGTTGGAATCTGGTTGAGGAGTTCATTTGTAAAGGAAGCGAGCTGTTGTTGAAGAGATTGGGAAATTCTTCGAGCGAATTCCTCTAATTGGGCATGAGTGACATAGCCCACATGTGTTTCTTCAGTGGATGGGTTGGAGAATGGGCTTGGATGATCAGAACCTACCATCTTGTGCAAAGAAGAAAAGGAGGCCCCACGGTGGCGCCAAACTGTTGATGTCCGATATCAAGTAGGCAATTTTAGTGTGTTAGGATTCCTCAATCTTCTTTGATGGTTAGTTTTAGAGCAGAGGACTCAGTCTTGCACACAAACACGTGAAAGGATCAGAGTTGGGATCTCCAGTGGTTCCTCTGACGTTCTAGTCAGTAGTGAGCTTGAGTAGAGAAAAAGTATGATTATAGCGTGTTTATTTGCAGAAGATTGCTTGCCCTTATGCAGTGGACATTACCTATTATTTATTGCAGATCCTAGGGAGCAATTGTGTAACTTCGACTGAGTCCAGGCAGCTAGCTTAGTTAGCAGACACTTTATATGTGTCGGCTATAGATGGGATGAGTCACCTGTAGATTTAATGTGATGGTGACAAGGGAAGCATGGTGTTGGAGAATGGGCTTGGATGATCAGAACCTACCATCTTGTGCAAAGAAGAAAAGGAGGCCCCACGGTGGCGCCAAA
>JBAKGM010019655.1:0-10203 GCA_037177215.1 Asparagus racemosus | reverse complement strand
GAGTTCAAATTTTTATCATGAACTATCCTAATAGATAACTCGCAATGATTATTGACACCGCTCATTGTGATTTGTACTCATCATGATCTATATGTAAAAAAAAATTTATATTGTTTTGAAAAGCTATGTGTAGAAGGGACGGCTGTTAAGTTGCCTGAAAAATCAACATATCAAACTAGTTTGATTCATATTCTAGAAGACTCCAAATTATGTGAAAAAGTTTTCATATATATTTAATGATGTGTTGAACAAGATGTATGATGTTGATTATGAATTTGTTAAGTCAATTAGTCTAGCTCACGTAAAGATTTGAGTTCACTATCTCACAATATCATATATATATATATATATATATATATATATATATATATAAGCCCCAATAAAGTTAAATCTATAGGAGGCTTTGTCCACCAACATTTGTGACCCCTAGATCTATCTAATGGATGGTATCAAGATGAGGTGATGTGACATTAAATAACTATGGAAGGGGTAATTTTTGTAATAAACGTCCACAAAAACAAAGAATCAAAAGGAAAATTTCTTCTCATTTGCAACGCCGGTAACAAAATCTAATTTCTCTCCCTCTTTGTTCTTTCTAGGGCATAACGGATTGGCAAATCCATCGTCTTTCTGCGCAATCGTTTTCTCTTCCCCTTCAACACGAAGAAATCACATGGGATTGATCTATATAGGCTTAGAGTAGACTGATTTCGTTGTTTTCTTTCTCTACTGTAGCTATGGCTATCCTCTTGCAGTGTGAGATTTGGTAGTAGTTGGGATCGTTTTTGATTGAACTTGGAATTGGTCATGTAATTTTGGACTTCGTAGGTTGATAAAAAATTCTTGCTTGCGTGTTGTGTCCCATTAGAGGCAGCGAGTGATGGTGCTTCAGAACACTCCATTAAAGAAGTTGGTTGAACTTGGAATTGGACATGTATACACCTGAACAATTGGATAACAACCAGCAACAGCTTCTCCCCTCTTTAAAAACAAAGGTTGAGATAATAAATAAAAGAAATATCATTCCTGTAAACACATTTATTAGTAGCATGGACGAAAACACCAACAAAACTATTACATAAGCTGAGATGTTAGACTTACAAAAAGACACTTCTCTTAACAACATTCATTGATAAAGCTGACAGTAAGAGACTAATTAAGTATTACATGGAAAAGAAGCAAAACGAACTCAAAAGGTCGATTGGTTTAATGCATTTACTGATAGCCGTATTCTCCAATGTTATCGTCTTCTTCTTCTTCTTCAATGATGCTCCCTATCTAGATATTTCCTTTGACCTACATGAATCTCAATATTAGTTATAAAATTTTAAAAAGCATTATCATATTAAAAAACATCATATACTTTCAAATAAGAAATAAAAAGTAACTTTTGCACCCTGCAAGTTCAACTATTGTGGCCCCTTCTCATGACATTTACCACATGTTCTTTTCTTTTTAGTGTTCTGCTCTGATGGAGGATTGAATCGTTGCATTTTTCTTCTTCCTTTGCAATTTGAAGGCGGAGGATCTCTCAACATGCAGCTAGTATCATTAATACTTTGTTGTGCTTGAGAACATGGGGTAGTGTGAATATGCATCATAGCATCGTGCTTCAATAAGTTATCTTGTAATTGCCTTTTTGCCACAATCAGCTCATGGATAACAAAGAAAAAATGAAAGCTACCACACCAGAGCAAGTTGTGGCTGTAATTATGAATAAATTGTGTAAAGACCTTTGTGATCAACCCTTAAATAAAACAGATCCTGACATAGGAAAGAAACTCATACAAATGAGACTATGTCAAATCTGTCATATTGAAGAATTCTTAATAGATTACTTCAAATTGGTCTATCGTCTTGAAAACAAGCAACGAATGGAGTGGTGGACAGAACATGTCTTTAAAAAGTTACCTAAACCATGGGATACTCTTTTAGAAGAATCATATCTAAAGAAAATCCCTGAAATAAAAAGATCCAGCAGAGCTGTTCAACTCTTTATAATAAGAGAACTAGAATAGTATTGTTAGCTATCCAAGGCTTTTAAACAAACGAAAAGCCAGCTTTAAAATAACGCCATTGGAAAATCCTGTTGTGATAAAATTCAAGGATATTCTTTGAAATATGGATGTTACAAATCATACCAAAAATAAAAGCCTTCTAAAAGGAACAACTTCCAAAAACCCTATAGATTTAGAAAACGAAAGTTTTTTAGGCAAAATAAAACTCTGCAAAGGAGAACACAACCCCAAGAGAAGAAAAACCTAATGGTTAAACCTCGAGCATCAAAAAAGGCTTGTAAGTGTTTCATATGCCAAGAAGTTGGCCACTATGCAAATGAATGTCCTAAAAGAAAAAATACAAATGAAGTAGTCATAGAGGACATAACCGAATTTGAGCTGGACCTTGTTGAGGTAACCCAACTACAAATCGATTCCGACAATTCATACTATGAATTGGTAATGGAATCCGATTCATATAGTGAAGAGGAATATGAAGATCATCCTCAAATCTATATGATGACTAAAGAATCCAGTAGAGAGGACATAGAGTCTGCTGAAACTAGTATACAGGATCTCCAAGGAGAGAGATTCTTTGTATCAGATGAGGACATAGAAAGGCTAAAACTAGCCATTTCCAAACCTCATCGAAATGATGTTTATAAGAAAACAGGAATACTCAATACCAAATTCCTCAATAAACATTAATATATCTTTGATTTGAGTAGATGGAAACATCGAATTAGACGGGGAAGATAGCTTCAAAGCATTCCACTCCTCAGTCAAAGAAAAATAAATACATTAAAAGAAAAATATAAAGATATGAAATATCTTCTTCTTGGTCTTATCCAAGTAAAAATTACTGGGCAATTCAAGTCTGGTATTGATACGCCTATTATGGTACTCTGCATGGACGAAATAATCATTTCCAATCCATTAGACGCCATAATCGGAGGATTTAAATCCAAACTTGCAAACAGAATTCTCAGTGTAAACATACACCCAGATTACTCTGTTGCAATTAACGACCCTCACATAAGTGATGTGGCAAAATTAAGCACCAATCTCAAAGGAATTGAGATGAAACCGGGAAGCCGAGTGCTCAGAATACAATGGGAATCCATTATAGCGCTCAGCCAAACCTGTACCTTCTTTAGCAGAATGTCTAAAGAAGTAATCAGTCATTACGTATGCTGTTTTAATAGTACTACCAGAGACTATCAATGTTTCTTCTAGCATTTGCACTTGCTTACTTGGTTTTAAATGATCTAAATTGATTTGTAAATCAGGATCAAGTTTTAGATCATTTAGGTGTGTTATTCGAGGTCGGATTACTTTTCCAGGTTGTACCTCAAATAGACTGATTACTACATAACCAACACGTTCACGTGATTGGCGGGAGCTCGTAGTCAATACCACCATCTCTTTTAAAGATAGCTCAGGAGTGTGACTCCAAACTAAGAACTCGCAAGAGCTCTGTCCCAAGAAACCAAGCTTAATGCACTGTAAATGGGTTCCCCTAATTATAAAAACGTTAGCCTGGAAGAGTATTACCCTGCACACATTTATGACATCTCTGCTTCATTTCGTTTTGAAAATAAAGGACAATAGTCCTAGCATAGAGTGCTCTTACCAATCATTCCGACAGTGACACACATACATCTATCTCTCTTTCAATCACATCTGCATAATTCTGTACATAATAGAATGAACAATGGTAACTTTGCTAACCTAACTTTTGCTGAGGTTTCTACCACTTTTACTATTCTTTGCTAAAATGAAGAGCGGCTTTGCTATTATTATGAGCTGCCAACTTAGGTATTAGTAGAAAAATGAAGATCCTAGATGGATCAAACTAGACGGAAAAATTTCCGTCTAGTTTAAGTCAAATTAGACGGAAATATTTCCATCTAGGTTGGCAACCTAGATGAAAGTTATTTAAATAGTAGTGGGCTCAAGCATCCTAGATGAAACTTTCCGTCCCACCTAGGCTGCTGGAGCCCACCTCAAAAACAAAAAAGCCCTAACCCTAATCTGTATGCCCACCGTCTATCTCTCTCTCTCTCTCTCTCTCTCTCTCTCTCTCTCTCTCTCTCTCTCTCTATCCCCGTCGATCATCAACTGTATCGGAGTCGCCGCTCTCAAACGCACCACCAGCCACCGCCCGATCTCGAGCGCACCACCCGCCGTCCCCGTTCTTGACCGCCTGCCGCTCTCGACCACACCGTTGTCGTAGAGACTCCACCCCACGCCGCCGCTATCGTCGAGCCGCAGCCCCACGCTACTGCCTCCTCAGTACTCGAATTCCTATTAAGGTGTGTATTTTCATGAAATATTTTATTTTTAAATCTTCTCTGTTTATTGTTTAATTTTACCAATTACCCAAATGGAAAAGTTTGAATCTTGTGACCCTAGAAAAAATTTTCAGCTATTAACCCTAATTTTAAACACTAATTTGACAATATTTTGCCCTATGTGAACAACACTTATAATGAATTCTAAACCCTAAATTAACTACATTTTTGCCCTAATTAAATAATACTTTTAATACTAAACTTTATGTAACCATAGTTGTGATAAATCTATTAATCAATTCTAACCTTAAATATAACCCTAAATGTAATTATCCCTAAATCAAATTATACTAGTTACCATAATAATGCAAATAACACTAGCTACTAACTTTAAGTATCATCAACAAAATCATGATAACCGATTTACACTAATTTTCATGCGTACCATGAAACTGTGTGATTCATAGGTTTGTGATTTAAAAATGTGTGATTTATCAAATAAATTTTTTTTTTCAAAAAATAGAGTGATATACAACACAATATGTTAATAGTAATGTGTTATATATCCAATTCAGGTGAATAAAAAAGATAATGTTATCCCTAGTGTTAATGTATGTAATCACAGTCACTAATCTCGGTGTGAGTTTAGCTTTTAAGAGAGTGGAGTCTGCCTTCTCTCCTAATGCCCAGTGACGTTGCTCCGGTCGGGGGGTTCACCTACGAGAAAGAACACCTGTGGAAGGGGCAGAGTTGGGATCTCTGGTGGTCCCTCCGACGGTCAAGTCAGTAAAGAAAGAGGTAAAATGTATGAAGAGAATTCACTGAGATAAGATCACTCACTTGGTTCACCGTTCTTACTGCTATTTATACCTAGAGTTTGGAGGGCATTCTCATCCTCACGCTTGGCAAGAGACAACTACTGAGTCAGCCTTCTCCTCCACGTGTCGAGAGATGATTGGGTCAGCTCCCGCATGCACCGGCCATAGTAGCATGTCTGGTCACAGTGACATGCCTTTACAGGTGTCAAGACTGAAAATTAGCATTGTCTGTTCACCATTAATGGGAAGGGATTGGCGGTGCCAGCAGCAACATGGGCTCAAGGTGCCTTAAATACCGTGAGGGTTGGAGGAGTTAAGGGGGCTGCTAGTGCATTTAATGCAATAGTGATGGGTTGTCGGGTGTGGACTTCATATAGTCGTCGTTTAGGTGGGGGACCATGAGCGATGAGGGGGGGGGGGGGGGAGCCGATGCCAAGTGGCCAACTTGAATTGCCTCTCGAGTCGCTTAAGAGAGCAGTTGGCTGAAGGGAACGACCAGCACCACCTCTCGCGTCGTTCCCGAGGGTGAAATGGCAAGAAGGGATTGCTGGTCTAACACTCTGGGCCCTCGGGGGACGGATAGTGGCAGATGACTCTAAGGTGAATGGTCGACTGAATGGACGACCATCACCGTCTTTCGTGTTATCGAGGGATAGAATGGTTAAAAGGCGGCGGCTGGTCGCCCTTTTGTGTTGCTGGGGACTACTGAGGGGCTTGCGAGCTGATGGTTTAAAAGGGAGTCGGTAGTCCGTTCTACACCACCTTTCGCGTTGGCCGCAGGGACGGTCGTCCGACATGTCATAAGAAGGGTGATGAGCGTAGGTCATTTTACTTGCTGAACGAGGGGGTTTATGTCACTCCAAGTCGGCAAGCAAATGTGTTCATCACGCTAATGCTCTGTCTCCCTTTTTAATCACTTATTAGTGGTTATGACCATAACAGTTGGCCCCTTTCGCTTGGAGTTGGTTGGAAACGAGTCAAAGTGAAATACGTAGGGTGGCCCGGGTCGGGCGAGAGCGAGTCAAAGAAGAGGCTAGAACGTTCCTACGATGGGACATGGTTGATGTCAGCAGGTAGCTTCTAGACCATAGGTGTTTCGTCTTCTGGGCCTGGTGGTGGGCCTTCTTAGAACGAACGAGATGGGCTCTTCATTTTTCGAGGCGGTGCCTCAGGGTTTGAGCTCTAATCCTGACCGTTGATCATGAATGAACGTGAGGCAGATCAGGCCTCCGTATAAATGTAAAGCGGTGGTGGCGGAAAGCTTTTTTACTTTCATCTTTCTCAAGAGAGATCTCCGGTGATCTTCTGTTAATTGAAGCAAAGGTTTCCGATGGACTTCGATCGCTGAGAACAGCTTGATGAGTTTTGCTCGAAGGTGACTCGAGCGCAGATGTGCTTCCTTTACTCAAAGTTTGATATTCTGAGGGGATACAAGTTGGAGGCTCCGGTGAAGTCATCGCCGTTGTACTGTCATGGGGATCAGTGGGCTCCTCTCTACATCAAGTACTTAGAGTGCGGGCTTCAGTTACCACTGCATCCGTTTCTCCAGAAAGTATTCGAGGAGCTAGGGGTGTCTCCCATGTAGATGCAGCCAAACTCGATAGCTATACTGGTTGGCTTCGTCGTCATTTGTCGTTGGTTGGGACTTTGGCCAAACATGAGTGTGCTGAGCCATTTGGTCAGCCTGATCGTCCCTAAGACAACACATTACCACCTTCAGATGTCGGGGGAGTTCAAGATCATCCTTGGGCTCCCGAAGTCAAACAAGGGGTGGAAGGACCAGTTCATTTGGGTCACTGGGGACGATTCTGGTTTGGGTTGTTCGATGTGGCTGGAGATAAGGAGAGAAGCTTTAGAGCCGAAGCTGTGATCAGGGGTCGAGTAGCAAGAATTGGACCAGATTGTCCGATATACGGGGCCACGCGACATGCAGGCTCTGCTCGACAACTCTGTTTTGCGCCTTCACAGGATTTCTTCAGTCCTTGCTAGCTGGCCAGGTGAGATGAGGGCTCACAATATAACATTTTGTGGGAGGGTCGACAGAATGGTTACTGCAGAGTCCCCACCTGATGAAGAGTCTTTGGAGGTTTCTAAGGGGGAGGCGGCTCGCCCAGGTAAACGTCAGCGACAAGAGCCGACTCGAGAGGAAACTGTTGATGTATGTAATCACAGTCAAAATGGGTTTGAGGTTTAAGGTGACGGGGATCCGCTGCTGGTTAACAACTTGCTTGCTCAGGGCAGTCGCTCGAACCTCATCTACTAGGTCCAGTTACACCCGAAGTCCATCGGAATTCACCTCCTCGTCAAAGTGTTGGAGTCAGATGGTGGGCATGCCGACCTCCATGGGGGTCACCGCTTCTGCTCCATAGGCCAACATGAAGGGAGTTTCCCCCATCGAGCTCTTGTAGGTCATCCTGTACGACCATAGGATGCTTGGCAACTCTTCAACCCAATTGCCAATCTCTTTGTCTATCTTTTTCTTTAGAGCTTGGAGGATGCATTTGTTAGCGGCTTCCGCTAGTCCATCGCACTAGGGTGTGCTACCGAAGCAAACTTGCGCTTGATCCTCCACTTTTCACAAAAGTTTTAGAAACCTCCGCTGCTGAACTGAGTGCCATTGTCGGTAATGAAGGAGCAAGGAATGACAAACTGGCACATAATCGACTTCCACGCAAAGCCAGTACTGTTGACCTCTCTAATTTTTGCTAAGGGCTCGGCTTCGATGCACTTAGTGAAGTAGTCTATAGCGACTATGAGGAATTTGTGCTGACCCGAAGCAAGAGGGAGCGGCCCCAGTATGTCCAGGCCCCACTGGACGAACGGAATGGGGCTGAAGATAGGTGTCAACTCGGTGGCGGCGGCCTTGGAGATCTCGGCAAAGAGCTGGCACTTCCGGCATCTGGAGACGAGCTTCTTCGAGTCGGTAAGGATAGTCGGCCAGTAGTATCCTTGTCGGATGGCCTTTTGGGCGAGGGTTCTCGCTCCTGGGTGGTTGCCACAGACACCTTCGTGGATCTCCTTCAAGACGTACTCAGCTTCGGCTGGCCCAAGACATCGAAGATAGGGTCCTACTCCACTGCTTTGGTAGGACGACCGATAGAGCTGGTCGTCAATCAGGAGGTAGCTGCGGGCAGTCCTCTGTAGGCTCTTCGCTTTAGCCGCGTCTGTGGGGAGGTCGCCATTGACTAGGAATCAGATAATCGAGTCCATCCAACATGCTTCATGTGGAAAGTCGGCTTGCAAGAATCCTGACGAAGCTCTCGCGATGCTGGGCGCTTGGAGAGTGTCGGTGTAGATGGGCCCGGAGCTGCTGAGGGTGCTGGTCGATGCGAGCTTTGACAAGGTGTCCGCTCGAGCGTTGCAAGCATGAGGCACCTGGGTGATCTTGAAGTTGATGAAGCGAGTCAGCAGGCTCTTAACAACCTCCAAGTAATGGGTCATTCTCTCGTCTTTGGCGGCGTACTTGCCGTTGACTTGGTGTACGACCAATTGGGAGTCAGTTAGCACACTCAAGCTTTCAGCTTTGGCTGCCAGGGTGGCCCACAGGTCGGCAATGAGGGCTTCATACTCCGCTTCGTTGTTCAAAGTGGGTAACTTGAAGGCGATCAATTGCTCAATGATCGTCCCCTCGGGGCTACGCAAGACAAGGCCGGCCCCGCTCCCACCTTTAACTTCCACTAGGAGGCGACCTCAGGAGAGTCGTCTCTAGGGTTTGGGTGTGAGGAAGGCACCGTCATCTGCTTCTTCACCTGTTTGGGGGGGGGGCGGTGGATGGCCTCGATTAGCAAGGTCGGTCAGTTCTTTGTCGGGCGAGGTGGTTTCCACAAGGAAGTCAGCTAGGGCTTGTGCTTTGATGGTGGTCCTGGGCTTGAACTGTACATCATATTCGCTGAGTTCGACTGACCATGCAACCATCCTTCCAGACATGGTCGGGCTTCCCAAAGATTTCTTCATCGGTAGGCTCGTCCGTACCACAATAGGGTGTGCTTGAAAGTATGGACGGAGCCTACAAGCTGTGGTGATGAGGGCGAAGGACGCCTTCTCAACCAAGGGGTAGTTCAGCTCCCCTCCCCTTAAAATCTAGCTGACATAATAGACTAGCTTCTGGATATGGTCCTCCTCACGAATAAGCACCAAGCTTACAGCCTCAGGGGAGACGGCTAAATATAGATGCAATGTCTCTCCCTCTAGGTGTTGGCTTAGGAGCGGCTTGGTGCTTAAGTAGGTTTTGAGCTCTCTGAAAGCAATGCAGCACTCTTCGGTCCATTCCAACTTCTTCTTGGGGTTCTTGGCCCCTCTGAGGATCTTGAAGAAGGGGAGGCTCCTCTCAGCTGACTTGGAAAGGAAGCGTCCCAGGGCGGCTATCTTGCCATTGAGCTTCTAGATGTCCTTCATGGTGCGCGACTCTGGGAGTCGCTCGATGGCCTCCATCTTCTCAGAGTTGATCTCAATACCCCGCTGTGTGATCATGAACCCCAGAAACTTTCCCGACTGTACTCCAAAAGCGTACTTCTTCGGGTTAAGCTTCATGCGGTAATGCTGGAGGGTGGAAAAGGTCTCCTTGAGGTCGGCAATGTGGGCAGACGCTAACCTTGACTTCACCAAAATGTCATCCACATAGGCTTCCATGTTGCGGCCGAGCTGAGGTTTGAAGATCTTGTTGACCAGCCTCTGGTAGGTCGCTCTGGCGTTTTTGAGACCAAAGTGCATGACCTTGTAGCAAAAAGTACCTATTCGTGGGGAAAGTCATTTTGATTGTCATTGCACGAATTTGTTTACAGCTTGTTTCACTTACAACGAGATTCAAATAAAAATCGCCTTTTTATAAGGATTACAATGAAAAAATCGAAAAAGATTACAACTTTCTTACTGTTGTTGAACAAACGCGGGATCCGTTTATCGGATCCTCACTCGCATGGGTGTCTTTGCCTATGCTAGGAACTATTTGTGTCCGTGGACCACTGCGTAATCTGATCTAAGAAAAGATCTACGGGGATGAGGGGACTATTTCACGAAAGAAATAGATCGCCTAAAGCAGGTGAAATCGACCAAGCGATTTCACGGCTCTTCTCAGGACTAAGACCAAGCTTAGAT
>JBAKGM010019654.1:0-10203 GCA_037177215.1 Asparagus racemosus | reverse complement strand
TGGTTAAATTCTATTCGTTAGTGAACTCGAATACTAAAAAATATTTGTTTAGTGGTAAATGAACTACCGAATCGAATGTGACCGAATAGTTACTCGAACAATTATCGAACTATTTGTTAATTATTTGGTTCATTTCCACCCCTACGTAGGACTAAACGAAGCATAGGGTTAGGCGTGCTATTACTATATTGTTTTTCGACAAAGAGATGCAAGGGCTGTAGAGTTTGTCATGAGACCTGAACAGAGAAAGATATCTGGACAAAGAGACGCGAGTGTAGGAAATAAAGGTGCTTGGGGGTTTGTTGGTTCGGGATTGTTTGGGAAGACTAGGGTTATCTAAAAGTCCTACATTCTTAGATTCGAATTATGACTAAGATTTTTGGTTAGAATCTTAGACTTTTCGATGGGATATTTGAACTTTTAGTTGGATTATCAGATAGGGTGGAAGATTTTCGGAGTAAATATTACATTTCATATTTGATATATTAAATATTAGCAACTATATTTACCTAAAAAGTATTATTAATGTTAATTTTCAAAATCGTAAATATCAAGTATGATATTATTTATGTGCTATAGTTTATTTAATGTTTAAGACAGAGAGAGTGTGTGTGTATAAACACACACACATGTATTTGTAATATTAATACTTTATTAAATATTAAATATATATATTCAAAGAAATATATTTAATAAAAAATATAATAAATTCTACATATATAAAACAATAAATATAAAACTATTAAAATGTTATTAAAAATATTCATTTAAAATGCATTAAATATATTTAAATAATTTAAATAAAATTTTTAAATAAGTATATTTCATCTAAAATATATTTAATTAATAACTAAATTTAAATAAACTTAAAAATAAATATTAAATATAACTAAAATTAGATAAATTAATAAGAAATATTACATATTTTAATACTTAAATTAACTATATTACATGTATTCATATGAAATATTTAAATAATTAAAAATTAAATATACATATAATTAAATATATATTGAATGTATTAAAAATTGAATATGTTTGATATTAAAAAAATAAATACATTTAATTAATATATTTAAGATATGCTAAATAAGAAAAAATTTTAATACTTTTTTAAAAATATATTAAATATTAAATATATTTTATTTTTAATATATTAAATATTTCATATGAATTATACTAAATAACTAAATAATATTAAATAACTAAATTTTATAATATATTAATTATGACTAGAATAAATAGCATTTTTCTTAAATGTGGAATCAATTAAGAACAGAAGAGAGACAGTCCTCGAAGTGAGATGACAATCCTCTAAATTTAAGCTTGGACTTTTTATAAGGATTTGAAATCCGTGTCATAATCATAATTCTAGAGAACCAATAACACTATAAAGTTAAGTTTGAATCCTAGTCCTAAAACCAATAACACCATAAAGTTAAATATGAATCTTAGTCTCAAAACTAATAACATGAAAAGTTAAGTCCTGCATAAATATGAAATGTTAGAGGGTTAGAGTTGGGCTCTCCGGTGATTCCTCCGACAATCAAGTTAGTAATGATCTTAAGGGGAAAAAGTATGTGAAAGAAGTAGTTTTTAGGATTTTCTATCGTAGAAAATTGTGTACCTTCATGCAGAAGACAATCTGCCTATTTATAGTGAACCAATAAGGTAATTTGGATAATTTCGGCCTGGTCTATGTAGTTGGCTTAGTCAGCCGACACTGTACACGTGTCGGAAGTGGGTGATTCGAGTCATCCTTGTATTTAATATGATAATGACAGAATGACTAAGATGCTGGCATGGTGCGAGGAGTCATTATGACTCTGGTAGAGGAGTAATGATTGCTCTGGCCATGCATTTAATATGACAGTGATAGGCCGACATTGCCTAGGAAGACGAAGCAGATAAGTTTCCTCGTAGTTCAAGATGTGCTGCCGGTTTCGAGTGGAAATGCCTTTCATCTTGGTCATCAAAGTGCTTCAAGGAGGGCAAGCCAGCGCTCATGAGACCCAGGTCGGGTTAGTGTACCAAGTTTGAGTCGGCTAATCGAGGCATGTGTCATCCTCTTGAGAGTAGTTTACACTTAATAATTTCTATGATACATCATTGGCCCCTTTCGCTCGAACCCGGGTCGTCGGGTCTGAGTGAAATCAAATTATCGTCTTCTAGGAATCTGAAGTGCATTTAATGAGGGGTCATTAATGGGTCACTATTGATGTGACGCTCTGATGTGAGGGGAGATTGTGCGTCAGTTAAAGGGGTGTGCCGCTTCGGTTACTAAGGAGTCACCTCGAATCTCGCGTGCCTCTCAGCCATTCTTCGATAACTGTGTCCACCGCTCAAATCATGCCACGCGTCCTCTCCCTCACCTATATATACACCCGCTTCTCAATAACTTAGTCTTCCACTTTTCAAGCCCTAGAGTTTGTCGGCTGTGCCTAAGCTATTTCTGATCGTTTCCTTTAATTTTCTTCGATCTCCTTCACAGGAAATAATTACTTCATCTGCTTTAGATGCTTCTGCTCACAATGAATCTGGGATCACTTTGTTTTGGGAGTTCCACTCAAAGGTGCTCCCGTCGATTCTTGAGACCTACTACGACTGGTTCGATATTCCTCAGGCGTTTACTCTGACGGCACCATTGAAAGATCAGCCGGTCTATCACCCCAGTGGGAGCAAAGCTCTAGTGTACTTTTATTATTTGGAATATGGCTTGCACTTTCCGGTCCATCCCTTTCTCTAACAAGTCTTTGAGGTTCTGGGGATTTTATCGTCACAGCTGAAGCCAAACTCCCTCGCCATGCTTGTCAGCTTTGTTGTTATTTGCCATTGGGTGGACGTAGAGCCTACGCTAGGGATCATTGGCCACTTGGTCTGTGCCAAGGTGGCCAAGAATGAGGGGCACTACTACTTGTAGATGTTAGGAGGTTTCAGGATGGTTTCCAATATCTCTGACACTAATAAATGGTAGAAGGATCAGTTCTTCTTCATCGTTGGCCCGCCCCTCTTCCAGCTTGCTCAACTTAACCAAAGATAAAGAAAGATGCTCTAAAAGTGGGTCTGCTCTTGGAGTCAGAGAGGCGCGGGCTGGATGTGAAACCCAGGCCTATATGGGGTCTTGCCGTAGTGAGAACCTCTTCGACAACATAGTGCTACTAGTTGTTAGCATCTCTTGCTCTCCTCTAACTAAGGAAGACAAGGCTCATGCTGCGCTTCCAGTGCTATGGAAAGAGGGAGCCGATGACTCCCAAGATAGGTCTTCAGCAAGGCCCTAGAAGCACTTCCAAGCAGACTTGGTCCTAGAGAAGCCTGAGCAAATTAAGGCCAATGCAGCCAAGATAGCGGCTTGGTTGGTGGGTTCAGGTCAGGCCACAGCTCATGCTGAGAGGTTGGAGAAAAGAGGAGGAAGTTGAAGGTGAAGGATTAGAGCCCATTTGGGAGTGCCGAGAGCTCAAAGAAGAAGGCAGGGATTGAAGTGGAGGCAAGCACAACCCTTCCTGATCAAGGGGGAGCGGTGACTCAGCAGCCGGGTGAGGCCCAGCCCTAACAAGAAAGTGAAGCCGCACATAGGCTAGTGGGTGAGGTCTCAACTCTTTTGACCTACGGGTCTCCCTAGGTCGCCTCGTTTGACATTGTTATTTTGGACAATGAGTCTCTAGTGCTGGATGATATGGGTGGTAATCTTCTTGTGGCCAAGCCTAAAGAGGTTCATGCTGCCAAGGAGGCGACTGCTGAGGGCCTTGCTTTTAAGGTGGACCAGGAGGCAAGTTTTGAGAGGCCATTTCCCTACCGTATTGATGAGCTCCCTTAAGCTAAGTAGAAGGAGTTGAGGATGCTGCTATTGGGGTCATCTGAAGCTTGACCTCAGTATGATAAGGAGCCATCGGAGGAGAACTAATTCATTCCCAAGTGCTAGCTCAATAAGAGGGGGTTAGTCCTGGAGTCTTCAGAGCTTTGGAGCTATTTCTACTACCCCATGATGAGGAAATACTTACTGAGATGCTAGACTTAAGCTTCCATCAAGCCCTTAGAGCTACTTGCTTAGGGGGGCTCTTGTGGAGCATGAAATGTATGTTCGGTTTGTGTATGCATGAGAGCGCTACTTCAAGCTCTGAGAGGAGATAGAGGCCTAAAAGACCTCTCAGGAGACAGCCGACTTAAGGGTGGCAATGAGGGAGAGTGAACTTGTAGTGCTGAAGAGGGGTCAGGGCCGATTGGAATGAGAAGTGGAAATACGAGACGAAAAAATCAGAGGTCTGCTCACCACATGTAGCCAATGATCAACCCAGTTTGCTGAGGCACATTGGGTGATCAAGAAGCTTTAGGAGGACCTCTGCCATCTTGATCATGAAATTCATGAACGAAATGACAGGATGAAATATTTAGAGAAGGAGGTGGAGGTCAAGACCCAGGAGAGAAATGATGCCTACGAGCGGGCTCGACTGGCTCGTTTGGATGTTGAAGAGACAAAGAATTAGCTAAAGGAGGAGGAGACCGCACAAGAGAATCTGAGACAAAAGGCCACTCGGGTCACTCTGGAGGTAGAGCGATAGCGTGAATCGCTCCTCTCCATGATCAAGGCTCTACAAGGTCACCTCAACAACTTAAGAGTCTAAGGCTTACCGGTTAGAGATTATCGAGGAGTATCCTAATGATACTCTCGGGAAGATGGAGGTGGCTCTGGCTTGCAAGGCTAGGTACGACCACCTGATGAGGCAGCTCCTGCTCAAATTCAAGTCCCACCCAAGCGGTTTAATTATCCTCTTCGTGTGAGTGAATGCCTTGATGCTCTTAAGAAGATTGAGTGGAGAGGAGGTGGACTCACGCTAGAGTGTGAGAACAGATGAGGATGACGAGGAGTCTATTCAAGGAATGGCTAGAAGTTTCAATGGTGGCAGCTGGGTGAGCCAACCAGATGAGTGTGATGACCAAGCTATTTCATCGGACCCGCAGCTTGCTTCTCTGCCACCTCCTCCTGCAAATTTTGCTCCTCCAGCTCTGGGCCCTGCTTCAAGTCTGGGTTTTGCTCTAGCACCACCTTCGATTTCAACTCTAGCTCCTAGTTCTACTCCTTATGAGGATCTCTGATGTATCTTTCTCCTTTTTTTGAAGCATTGTAAATACGTTTGATGTACTATAAATACTTTTGATGTATGAATGAAAGAGATTCCCTTTTGTCAATCTAATCTATGTATTTTTTACCTTTATATGCAGCTACATTCTTATGTGTTAGAATATCCATAAAATAGTCATCGAGTGATAGGAATCTGATTTCAAGCCTCGAGTTTACCTCTAATGGATACCAAGGTTGCGATAGTGTCACGAGTGACTATCGAGTCGAGAGAACTTGGCTTCGTGTCTTAGGTTTTACTCTGAATGGACACCAATGTCTTTGGTATGTGCCTTGGGTTTATTTATGAATATGATACCAAGGGCTTAGAGTCGGTGATGACCGAGTTGAGAGGACCAGGTATCATGCCTTGGTTTTACCCCGAGTGGACACTAAGGTCATTGGTATGTGCCTTGGGTTTGTTCATGAATATAACACCAAGCGGTTAGAGTCAGTGAGGACCTCGTTGAGAGGACTTGGCTTCATGCCTTGGTTTTACTCCGAGTGAACACCAAGGTCTTTGGTACATGCCTAGGTTTTGTTCATGAATATGACACCAAGGGCTTAGAGTAAATGAAGACCTGGTTGAGAGGACTCAGCCTCGTGCCTTGGTTTTACCCTGAGTGGACACCAAGGTCTTTGGTACGTGCCTTAGGTTTGTTCATGAATATGACACCAAGGGCTTAGAGTCCGTGATGACCTGGTTGAGAGGACTCAGCCTTGTGCCTTGGTTTTACTCCAAGTGGACACCAACATTTTTGGTACGTGCCATGGGTTTGTTCATGAATATGACACCAAGGGCTTAGAGTTGGTGATGACCTAGTTGAGAGGACTCGACCTCGTGCCTTGGTTTTACCCTAAGTGGACACCAAGGTCTTTGGTATGTGCCTTGGGTATATTCATGAATATGACACTAAGGGCTTATAATACTATAAAATGTAGAAGAATGAGATACAAAAAATATTTATTTGTAAATATAAGAGTATTAAAGTTACATTCATTAGAAGTATGTTTTGAGATGTTCTATATTCTAAGAGTGTTGCAAGACTCTTCTATCGGAACTTGTAGTTGGTAAGTACTAGGGTGAACTTCTTCTATTACTTTGTACGACCCTTCCCAATTGGTGGCTAGTTTGCTACACTTGGTATCTTTATCAAATATGGCCTTGTGGAGAACAAGATCACCGACTTTGAATGTTCAAGGTCAGACTTTGCTATTGTAGTGCCGGGCGATGACTTGTAGATTGATGACTTGTGATCTATGCACCTTCTGTCATATTTTTTCAATAAGGTCAAGTTCAACTTGAAGCCCGGTAGTGTTGAACTCTTCATCGAAGTGCTGTAGTTAGATGGTTAGCATGGCAACCTCCACGTGGATGACCGAAAAAGAATCACCTTAATACTAAACCAGATCGAGCCCGGGATCTTCTTGGAAATGGGAAGATCTAGGATAGGTGGCCAACCTCCTGGAGAGAGCGATGTGCATCGACCAGGTGAGTACGGATGCAGCTCCGTGGACTGCTTGTCGAGCCTGATAGGTGGTGGTATCACACCCTTCTCAAAGGAACCATACGTGAGACTCTCGCGTCATACGGCTCCATCCCGGAATCTGGACCTCCCCTTTCCTTTGACCAACAGGTCCTCGAATATGTAGATACGATCGGAATCAATAAAAAGAGATGATATTGCATTTGTCAAATCAAAAGAGTGAACTGGCATGGCAATAATAAATTGAAAAAAGAAAGGATTTTCTATTATGATCACTTAGATAGACCATAATGGGTAGACGGATCTGCAGATTAAGATAGAACAGAAGTTTCATATACAGCTAAATAGGAGTCATCAATGTCAAGATCTAGTGAGGCCTTCCACCCTATATGTCAGCTTGAACGGGGTTTCCCCTTTGGAACTTCTGTGGGCCGTTCTTTATGATCATAAAATCCTGTGTAGCTCTTCAACCCAGTTCCCAACTACTTTGTCCACCTTCTTCTTTAAGGCTGAAGCAAGCATTTGTTCGCAGCCTCGGTGAGGCCGTTGCACTTGGGATGTGCTACCGAGGTGAACTTAAGTTGAATCTTCCATTCTTCACAGAAGCTATGGAAGCACTTGCTATCAACCTAAGTACCATTATCTGTGGCAAACGATGTAGGTACCCCAAATTTATAGACAATAGACTTTTAGACAAAGTTGGTGATGTTGCTCTCACTGATCTTGGCCAAAGGCTTGGTCTCTATCCACTTTGTGAAGTAATCTATGGCAACGATAAAAAAATTTTGATGACCTGCTGCCAACAGGAGTGGCCCCAACAAATCTAGTCCCCACTGAGCAAAGAGGATCAGATTGATAAGAGTAGTGAATTCAGTTGTCAGAGCACGGGGTATGCTTGAAAAAAATGGGGCAAGTCTTGCATTGAGAGTTGAGCCTTTTAGACTCGACTAGAATAGTTGGCTGGTAATAGCTCTGTTTGATAGCCTTCTCGACTAGAGTTCTAGCTTCTGGGTGATTTCCACACGTCCCTTCATGAATCTTAGGACATAACATACTTGTCCGAGTCAAAGACATTAGAGATAGGGTCCTACACTATTGCTGGTGTACAAGAGCTGATAAGCTGATTATCAATCATGAGGTATCTCCGAGTGTTTCTTTGTAGACTCCTTAACTCTATAGGATTTTTTCGCAAGGTCCCTTTAGTTAATTACTAAATGAGTGGGTCCATCCAACATGGCTCCGTCGAGGTTTTAATCTACATACCTGAGTCTGCCGAAGCTTCGGTAGTGCTGAGATGTTTGAGGGTAACTATGTACACTAACCCTTCATTCTTCCCTGAGCTGGAGTAACTGAGTTCAGATAAAGCATCCACCTGAGCATTGTAGGCTTGGGGAACTTGAGCAATTTTGAATTCTTTATACTTGCACAAGAGCCCCTTAACCTTCCCCATGTATTGGACCATTTTGGGGTCCCTAGCTTCATATTTCCCCTGTACTTGGTAAACAATGAGCTGAGAATTGGCTAGGATGAAGATAGAAGGATGAAGATAGACTCAGCTTTGCTCACCAGAGCAGCTCGGAGTCCTGCTAAGAGGGCTTCATATTCAGCTTTATTATTTAAGGCTGGGAACTTGAAAGCGATAGAGTATTTATATATGAGTCCTTCAGGGCTGTATAGAACTACTCCAGCTCCACTACCTCCTCCTCCTGAAGATCCATCTACCTTAAGCAGCCACCATGAGGAGAACTCGGGTGAATCATGTTCAGGGGCACTATGTTCCCAAGGGGGGCCTTTCTTGACCATCTTCCGGGTCGGAGCTTCTGAAGAAGGAGCAAATGTAAGAGGCGATGGGTTGGTGTCTGGGTCAAATGACTTGATTAGAAAGTCAGCCAGGGCCTGAGCTTTTATGATCATTCAAGGCTCAAACTGTATGTCACACTCACTGAGCTTAACTGACCAATTGATCATCCTCTGGAGGTGTTTGGGCTGCTAAGTGCTTTCTTCAAAGGTAAGTTTGTCCGCACCACTTTAGTGTGAGCCTGGAAGTAAGGGCAGAGTCTCCTAACAGTAGTTATAAGTGCGAAAGAAGCTTTCTCGATGAGAATGTAATTGAGCTTGGTGACCTTCACAATGGGGCTGATGTAGTACACTGCCCTCTGAATATTCTCCTCTTCTCAGATCAAGATTGAACTCACAGCCTCCGGTGAAATAACTAAGTAGTGGTAAAGGGTTTCTCCCTCCATGGGTTGTCTTAGCAGCGGATTGGTGCTTAGGTATCTTTTAAGCTCTGTGAATGCACTAATACATGCCACTGTCCTTCCGATGCCTTCTTTGGGGCCTTTGTTTCCTCTAAGGATTTTGAAGAAGGGGTGACTTCTTTCAACTGACTTTGAGGGGAAGCAGCTCAAAGCAACTATTTTGCCATTCAGCTTTTGAACATCCTTCAATATGCAAGGCTCAGACATTTGCTCCATGGAGGCTATCTTCTAGGGGTTGATCTTGATACCCTATTGAGTGATAATAAAGCCATAGAATTTTCCTGACTACCCCCCCTAAAAGCTCACTTGGCTGGGTTGAGCATCATGCAGAAGTGTCAGAGGACAGAGAAAGTTTCTTCAAGATCTAACGCATGAGAGATTGCTTGTTTGGAATTCACCAGGATGTCAACCACATATGCTTCCATATTGTGGCTAACTTGATGTTTGAATATTTTGTTCACCAACCTTTGATAGGTGGTGTAGGCATTGAAAATCGCTTATCAGTGCCCGAATCAGACTCGTGAAGGTGGATTCACTACCAACGAACCATCGAACGACGCGACCGACGAACTGTTAACCGACGCGACCAAGAAACAGCTGACGACGTAATAACGCCACAAATGTACGAAGCAAGCTGACGAACATCTGAACTAAGTCGACAAGGCGTACACGTCAACGGAACGACGTAGCGCAGAATAAATCTGACGGTCACGTTCCAAAACAGTGGGAGATCAACCCGGCGAGTCGATCAGACTCGCACGTCAACGCGAACGTAAGCGATGACGAATCGGCGAGTCGATCAGACTCGCACGTCAACGCGAACGTAAGCGACGACGAATCAGTGAATCGATCGGACTTGAACGTCGACGCGAACGTAAGTGACGACGAATTGACGGATCAACCTGTTCGCGGAAAAAGTAGTTGTGATCGACATTCTCATTAAATCTGTAAAACGAACCTTTACAAATTTATCTTTTGAAAACAGAATTACAAAATTACAGCGTGCCATTTTATAAGGACTTTTACCACGAAAATATCAAAATAAAAAATACAACTTTTTGTGGTTTTTCCTTTAGAACAAACGTGGGGATCTCTATTTTGCGGGATCCCTCGCTTGCGTGGGATCTTTCCCTGTGACGGGGACTTCTTTTACGTCCGTGGACCACCGAACGATCCTGATCCTTGATTGATCTAGGTGCGAGGACTGCTGATCTAAACAGAAATCAACCCACGAAGGGGGAAGATAACCGGCGCTGGTGAGATCTACAAGGAGAAATCACGAGCGGACCCTGATTCTAGGACGCAGCCTAGAATAGAGGGTATCCCTGAGTCTAAGACGCAGCTT
>JBAKGM010019653.1:0-10211 GCA_037177215.1 Asparagus racemosus | reverse complement strand
GCCATGAGGATGGGTGGGTCCCTGTTTACATAAAACACCTAGAGTGTGGGCTTCGACTGCCGCTACACCCATTCCTCTGGAGGGTATTTGAAGAGTTGGGGGTGTCCCCCAGCCAAATGCAACCAAATTCGATAGCCATTCTGGTCGGCTTCGTTGTCATCTGCGGGTGGTTGGGGATATGGCCCAAGGTGAGTGTGCTGAGCCATTTGGTTACTCTGATCGTCCCCAAGTCGACGCATTATCATTTGCAAATGTCGGGGGACTTCAAAATCATCCTTGGACTTCCCAAGTCGAATAAGGGCTGGAAGGACAAATTCATTTGGGTTGCTGGGGATGACTCCAGCCTAGGTTGTTCGACGTGGCCGGAGATCAAGAGAGGAGCTTTGGAGCTGAGACCTCTATCGGACGAGGAGCGTCAGGAGTTGGACATGATCGTCCATTACGCGGGGCCGTGCGAGATGCACGCCCTGCTCGACAACTCGGTCCTGCGCGTTCATGGGATCTTGTCGGTCTCTGCAGGTCGTCTGAGTGAGATTAGAGCCCATAACATGACGTTTGGCGGGAGGCTAGGTCAACCTGTTGCTATTAGTTCATTGCCGACTTAACCTTTGGAGGCCCCAGAGGGGGAGATGGCTCACCCTATTAAGCGCCGGTGTGAAAAGCTAACACGAGGGGAGGCCGCGCCCACGGAAAGTAGAGAAGAGGTCGCTATTGGCCGCGAGAGGTCGTCTCCACGCGCTGCGCCGCAAGGCGTCGTGGGCTTGGGTAGAGGTCGTTCGGAGAGAACCTCCCACGGTCCACGGGGGCTGAGGGGGTCGACGGAGTGCGGAACGCCTCTCGAGGAGGTTAGCCCGCGTGGTACGTGGCGAGAGACCGACAGCCAACCAGTCGAGGCCTTGCATGAGGTCGGCCAGGAAGGGGCTGACGTTTCTGTTTTGTGGACCGCGACTTCCAGTGCATCGGGTCATTTCGCCACTGGGGGAGTGTCCCAGGGCTTGTCAGGCGATGAGGGGGGTGGTTCCCAAGCGTTGACGCCCCGTAGACAAGGCAAGGAGTCGGCCCACGATCAGGAGGGAGCGTCCGCCCCGGGAGGGTGGCCCTCAGCATATCGTGTGGACAGTAATGAAAGGAATTGGATTCGGTCACGTGATGTGTTGGTGGGGATGTTCCTTCCCGCCAACCAGGAGGAGGAGTTTGATGAGGAGCATCGATATAAGCCGGGTATGCCTCTTGACGTCCGCTCATCCGTGCTTCAATCGGGTTATGCTCAAGCCTGGGCCACAGAGCAATTTAATTTGCCCAAGGATAGGGAGATGCTGAAGGAAATCCCCGATCTAGGTCTCCACATCGTCGTGCGGAGTTATTTGACCCGAGGATGGTTGGTGGAGTGAGAATTGTGCAGTAGGCTGGCGCGGGGTCATTATGCCTTTGAGGAGCTTCGAGGGAAGAGCGCGGCTCAGGGAGCTGGGGCTGATGCGAAGCTTGACCAGGTCATGAAGGAGCTTTCGGTCAACCAGGCCGAGCTCGATGACTGGCGTCGTGAGGCACAAGCCAAGGACCAGGCAATTATGGAGCTTAAGGCATTGAGTGACCAGAAGTCAGTCGAGATAGGGGAGCTCGGATGGCGACTCCAAGCAGAAAGGGAGCGACCTGAGTCGATCAACGAAGTGCTCAGAGAACAGGACTTGGCGACAGCACAGGTTAAACTCGAAAAGCAGATCGCCCAGCACGCTAAGGCCTAATGGGAAGAAGCAGAGATTGAGGCTGAGCATCTTAGGGGGGAATGTGCTCGGTTGAGGGAATCGCTGAGCAAGGCCGATGAGAAGGTCAGCTCGCTGGAGTCGAGCGACCACGAGTCAGCCATACTGGAATGGGAATGGCCTGCCATTATAGAAGAATTCCGCAATAGCCTCTTAGGGATGGTCGAGGTCGCCCTGGCTTGCAAGGCAGGTTGCGACTTCATAATCAAGCAGCTTCCGACCGAGTTCTGGGATGTCCCAGGTTAGCTCTAGTACCCGCCGTGCATAGCCGATCGGATAGGGATCCTTTCCAAGTGTGAGGAGGCGGGAGCTAGCCTCGACTTAGGCAGGGGTGAGGACGAGGGAGAGGGAGAGTCATCGAGCGACGGGTCTTCGAGTGAGGCCGACGTTGATTAAGCGGCTTTAGGTTTTGGTTGCTCCGTCTTTGTATAGATGATAGATAAACCCAGATATTTATAATCTTTCAGATTAGTGGGATAAGTAAAAAGAGTTCTTTTTGGCGTTTCTCCCTTTTGTTTTGCAATGTTCTTTGAGTCGAACGCCGTGATTTGTCTTAATGGATCGAGCGACCCACCCTGATCAAAGGGGGCAACCACCAATGCCATTTGAGTTATTTACGCTCATGGTTCATGTTAGTTTGGGGGTCAGTTGACAAGGGTTGGTCGGCCTAGATCCTCCTGTTTTGGTCGACTTTCACCAATTGGGCTGGCCCACTCTTCGATGAAAAGAGAGTGGTTGGCATCACTGTAGGAGATGGGTCGTGATGTCAGCGGTACTTTAGCCGTCAGGGGCGTTTCGTATTTCGAACGAAAAGACGCGTGCCTTTAAGGCGACGAGGTTTTTGATATTCACGAGTTGGTTTGGATCTGGGGCCCATCTTAGCCGTTGGTTCAGAAGCTGAAGCATCCTACAGGAACGGATACGTGGCCCACTTAGGTCCCATTATATAATCCTCCCTATTTGGGGGCATTTCCTTCCCACACTCTAAAAACTCACCTGTTTTCTTTCTGCCAAAGCTTTTTCGAACCCTCATCAATGGCTGCTCTCGCTTCTACTTTCGCTGATCGGATTGCCAAGCTCAGGGCCTGGGAATCCACTACCGAGGAGAGGGACTTGGAGGGGGTCAAAGAGAAGTACGACCTCCTAGCAGAGTTCACCGTTTCGCTGCCGGAGAAGGGCAGTTTTATTTTGGATCATGGCGACGACAGGTTCCTGATGTACAAGGCCCACTTAGATAGTGGGTTGCGTCTACCGCTCCCTCCTTTCGTGAGGAGGATCTGCGAGCGCTTGGGGGTATCCCCTTGTAGTTTGCCCTGAACACCATTTCCACTATCATGGCGTTCTTGGTGATTTGTCATCGTGTGAGGGTGACGCCGACCCTCTAGCTCTTCGGCAATTTGGTGACGGTGAGGTCGTCCAAGAAGGACGCTCACTTCTTCTTCGCGTACGTGGGGGGTCAGTTTGTGGACATCCCCGACTCCAATAAGGATTGGAAGAACAAATTCTTTTGGGTCTTCGGCGCCGACCCCATTCTAGCTTGCCGTTCTTGACCAGAGATCGACAAGGATGGCTTGAAGAACCTCCCCCTCTCCGCCGACGAGAAGCTCGACTTGGAGAGGTTTCGGTGCTACGTGGGATCTAGGAGGGGTCGTAATCTGTTTGACAACTCATCGCTACGAATGGCGGGTTGTCGTTCGTTCGTCCAACTGAGGAGGACGAAAAGAGGGAGAGGGAACTGCTTGAGGAGGTGGCACCCCCGGCCGGTGACGTCAAGAGTGGGAGTTCTGGCTTAACCAAAGCCGTGAAGGTGCAGCTCCCAAAGAAGAGACCCCACGCCGTCGGGCTGTCGGCGGCCAAAGAGCGACTGCTAGCAGCCAGTCTTGATGATGTGACCACCAAGTTGCAGGGGAAGGCCCTAGCCGCTTTGGCTAAGAAGCTAAAGAAGAAGAAAATGAAGACGAAGGGGAAGGTGAGGGCACCAGCACCCGAAGCGGCCACCGAAGGACCGACAGTCGCCGAGAGGACGGCCCCGGCTGAGAGGTCATCTCTACATTGAGTAGAGGTCGCTTTTGAAATAGCACCCACGACGCTCGACGAGGTCATCGCTGTGCAGACGTCTCCAAGCGCGGGTGAAGGTCCCGCGTTGATCGGCCAGGGAGTCACCCCGATCGAGATGGAAGGCCTCGAGGGCCAAGCTGCAGGGGTCGCTCCCGTTGAGACGGGCAGGAGGGCGAGGAAAGAGCCAGTGGTCCTGAGCGGCTCATCTCTGAGGTCACCCCTCTTGGGTCGACTCGAGAGCTTGGGAATCAACATCCCCTTCTGTCACAAGATTGGGGAGACCGACTTTTCCCACTGGAGGGAAGCCCATACCATGCTCATCGGGCAGCTGGAGACGGGGTACTCAATAGGGGAGGGACCTCTTCTGGTGGACAGGTTTTCACCCGACCACTTCCTGCACAAGGAGGGCTCCGTGTTCTCATCGGGATGGGCGCAGGTCATCGCTGCTAGACAGTTCGCCCTGCCGAGGGATAGGGAGTTCCTTGAAGACATACCCTCGTTCGGCCTGAGGCTAGCCCTCCTGAGTTACCAGACTCGCGGGGTTTTGGTGGCGGAGGAGCTATTTAGCCGTCTAGACGACATGGTGGGTGTCGCTGACAACTTGTCGTCTAGGATCGTCGAGGAGCAGGTGGGCCTGGCCGAGCTTGAGAAGAGGGTGGCGACACTGGAGGCTGAGAAGGAGGGGGTCGACACCAAGTGGCGTGCCGAGTTGGAGGTGAAGCAGTCCACAATTGCTAGCCTCCAGACTCACCACGCTAAGCAGTTAGCGGCCCTTACCAAGCTCAAGGAGGAGGCCGCCCAACTCAAGAAGAAAGCCGAGGGCGCTGAGCGAGAGGCGGCCGATTGGAGGTCGCAAACTATGCAGCTAGAGGAGCAGCTCACGGTTGTGGAGTTATAGAAGGGGTCGGCTGAAAAGGCGCTTGAGTCCGAGCAGCTCGCTCTCCAAGGCCTAAAGGCCGAGCTAGACGAGTTGAAGGTTGCCCATGAGACCGCCCTGGCTGACCTCAAATCAACCAAGGCCCGGCTCGAACACATATCGTCTGAGTAAGGAAAACAGGAGGTGGTTGAGGAGTATAGACAGGGGGCCCTTGGTAAGGTCGAGTTGTCGATGGCCATCAAGGCTGGCTTCGACTATCTGAAGGCCCAGATTCCTCCAGATACTACCTCATTTTCCTCTTTCGCCTACCCCGCACGTGTTCAAAGTTCTCTGTCCCTCCTCGAGGACTTGGAGCGAAGGGGAGCTGGCGTGCAACTCGATGTCGGTGGGGGGAGGACGAGGAGGAAGAGGACAATGAGGACGAGGACGACGATGACGAGGAAGGAGATGGTGGTCACGGTGGCCAAGATTAGGCCCTTTTTTTCCCCTGGCTCGACTTCGATTGGGGAATTACCTCGGTTCGGCCAGAGGGGTCAGGCTACCTCGACTCGTCTGAGTTCGGAGCCGCGCGACGTTGCTGCAGGGAGTCAGATTGCAATTGGATTTGGCCGAGTGTCCATTTAATGTTCCTTGCAAGAATTACAGAGCAATAATCAAAAGTAGAATACCTGAGTTATCATTAAAATATACATTAAATAGGATGAACAATGCAAAATTATTGACAAAATTTCCTGAGGTGCTCGATGTTCCATGGGTGTTGCAAGATCCTCCCATCTGGGCTTCTGAGCTGGTGCGTCCCAGGACGCAGCTCCTCCAGGATGGTGTAGGGTCCTTCCTAGTTGGGGGCTAGCTTGCCACGCCTGGTGTCCTTGGCGAATGTCGCCTTCCTTAGCATGAGGTTGCCGACCCAGAATCATCTAGGTCAGACTTTGTTGTTGTAGTATCGAGCAATCCGACGCTGGTTGACGACTTGTTTCTGTAGGGCAGTCGCTTGAACCTCATCGACCAACTCCAGTTGCATCTGAAGTCCATCTGAATTTGTTTCTTCATCGAAGCGCTGGAGTCGGATGGTTGGCATGCTGTCCTCCACGGGGGTCACCGCTTCTGCTCCAAAAGTCAACATGAAGGGGGTTTCTCCTGTAGAGTTTTTGTGGGTCGTTCTGTACGACCACAAGATGCTTGGTAATTCTTCAACCAATTGCCCACCGCCTTGTTGACCTTCTTCTTCAGAGCTTGGAGGATACATTTGTTGGCAGCTTCTGCTAACCCGTTACATTGGGGATGGGCTACCGACGCGAACTTGAGCTTGATTCCCCACTCCTCGCAGAAGTTTTGGAACCCTCCACTGCTGAATTGGGTGCCATTGTCAGTGATGAAAGAGCGAGAAATGCCAAACTGACATACGATAGACTTCCATGCGAAGCTGGTCATGTTGCTCTCTCCAATCTTCGCTAATGGCTCGGCCTCAATCCACTTGGTGAAGTAATCGATGGTGACCACAAGGAATTTACGCTGGCCCGACACAAGAGGGAGTAGCCCCAGTATATCCAGGCCCCACTGGGCGAAAGGAATGGGATAGAGGATGGAAGTGAGCTCAGTGGCAGTGGCTCTCGGGATCTCGGAATAGAGTTGGCACTTCCGACATATAGACACGAGCTTCTTGGAGTCGGCAATGATGGTCGACCAATAGTATCCCTGCCGAATGACCTTCTGGGCGAGGGTTCTCACCTCTGGGTGGTTACTGCAGATGCCTTCGTGGACCTTCTTGAGGACGTACTCGGCTTCAGCCAGCCTAAGGCACTGGAGATAGGGTCCTACCCCGCTGCTCTGATAGGACGACCTGTAGAGCTGGTCGCCTATCATGAGATAGCGGCGGGATGTTCTCTGCAAGCTCTTTGCTTCAGCCGTGCCCGGGGGAAGGTCGCCATTGACTAGGAAGCGGATGATTGGGTCCATCCAACAGGCTCCTGTGGGAAGGTTGGCCTGCAACACTCCCGACGTCGCTTCTGCTATGCTGGGGACATGGAGAGTATCAGTGTAGACGGGCCCGGGGTCGCCCATGGCGCTAGTCGACGTGAGCTTTGACAAAGCATCGGCTCGAGCGTTGCTAGCACGGGGGACTTGGGCGATCCTGAAATTGGCAAAGCGAGGGAGCAGGCTCTTGACAACCTCTAGGTAGTGAGCCATCCTCCCATCTTTGGCAGTATACTTGCCGTTGACTTGGTGGACGACCAACTGGGAGTCGGTCAATGCACTTAAGTTTTCAGCTTTGGCTGCCAGGGTGGCCCGCAGGCTGGCAATGAGTGCTTCATATTCTGCCTCGTTGTTGGAAGCTTGGAATCCGAAGGCGATAGATTGCTCAATGGCCGTCCCTTTAGGGCTACGCAGGACAATGCCAGCTCCGTTTCCACTTTCATTGGACGACCCGTCCACTCTCAACTCCCACCAGGGGACGACTTCTGAGGGGCCGTCTGCCTGGTCGGGACATGAGGGAGGTGTCGTCTGCTTCTTCGCCTGCTTGGGGGACGGCAGCTGGCTATGATCTCCAGTGTCGGCCGGATCGCCATCGGGCGAGGAAGACTCAATGAGAAAATCGGCCAAGGCTTGGGCTTTGATGGTCGTCCGAGGCTCGAATTGTACATCATATTCACTAAGCTCGATCGACCATGCGACCATCCTTCCCGATGTCGTCGGGCTGCCCAGGGATTTCTTTATCGGTAGGCTTGTCCGCACTATGACCGGGTGTGCTTGAAAATACGGACGGAGCCTACGAGCTATGATGATGAGGGCAAAAGATGCCTTCTTGACTAGGGGGTAGTTCAGTTCTCCTCCTCTTAAAATTCGGCTGACATAGTAGACCAGTTTCTAGATATGGTCTTCCTCCCAGACAAGCACCGAGCTTACAGCTTCGGGGGAGACGGCTAAATACAGGTACAACGTCTCCCCCTCAAGGGACTGGCTGAGGAGTGGCTTGGTGCTTAGGTAAGCCTTGAGCTCTCTGAAACTGACGCAGCACTCTTCGGTCCATTCCAACTTTTTTTTGGGGTCCTTGGTTCCCCTGAGGATCTTAAAAAAGGGGAGGCTTCTCTCAGCCGACTTAGAGAGGAAGCGTCCCAATGCGGCTATCTTGCCATTGAGCTTCTGGATATCCTTCATGGTGCGCAGCTTAGGAAGTCGTTCAATGGCTTCGATCTTCTCGGGGTTGATTTCAATACCCCGCTGAGTGATCATGAATCCAAGAAATTTCCCTGACTGGACTCCAAATGCGTATTTGGCCAGGTTGAGCTTCATGCGGTAGCGTCGGAGAGTGGCAAAGGTCTCCTCGAGGTCGGCAATGTGGGCCGACGCCAGTTTAGAATTCACTAAGATGTCGTTTACATAGGCTTCCACATTGCGGCCGAGCTGGCCCTTGAAGATCTTGTTGACCAGCCGCTGGTAGGTCGCTCCGGCATTTTTGAGGCCAAAGGGCATAACTTTGTAGCAGAAGGTGCCCTGGTCGGTGATGAAGGACGTCTTTTCTTGGTCGTGTCTGGCCATCTGGATCTGATTGTAGCCCGAGAACGCATCCAAGAAGCTCAGTAATTGGTGGCCTGCACTCTCGTCCACCAGCTGGTCGATGCGGGGGAGCGGATAGCTGTCCTTGGGGCAGGCTTTGTTGAGGTCGGAGAAGTCAACACACATCCTCCATTGGCCGCTCGACTTCTTCACCAGGACGACATTCGAAAGCCACTCAGGGTATTGGACCTCCCGAATGAAGCCTGCCTTCAACAGCCGGTCAACCTCCTCCGCTGCTGCCTTCTGTCGCTCTGGGTCGAGATGTCTCTTCTTTTGCCAGACCGGCTTGCTGTGCCTATCAATTGAAAGTTCATGGCTGATGGCGTCAGGTGGGATGCCTGGCATGTCCTCTGGGCCCCAAGCAAACACGTCAAGGTTAGCCAAAAGAAATGAAATCAACACACCTCTTAGGGGCTTGGAAAGGTTGGACCCGATCTTGAGCATCCTCCCTCCTTCTTGGCCAGTTTGGATGTCGTGAAGATCTTCCACTGGGGTCGTTCGCCCCCGCTCCATCTTCTTCTCTAACTGGAGGGTCATCTTCTCGATGGGCATGGCAGCTACGACTCCTTTCCCTTTGGTGGAGAGTGCATAGCAGGCCCATGCTTCCTTCTGATCGCTCCTGACCATCCCGACTCCTCTTGAAGTGGGGAACTTGATCATCTGATGGTAAGTGGATGGGATAGCCCGCAAGCGATGTAGGGAAGTTCGGCCGAGAATAACATTATGGGCTGACTTGTTGTCCATCACCACGAACTGGACGTCGACAGTCGATTGATAGGGGTGCTGACTCACTGTCAATGGGAGGGTGATTAGTCCTTCTGGAAGTTGGGAGTGCCCTGTGAAGCCGATCAAAGGGTCCATGGAGGGCTGGAGCCTTGACCTGTCAATCTTCATGCGGTCGAATGTATCCAAGAATAGGATGTCTGCAGAGCTCCCAGTGTCGACCAGGATCGTCTTCACTAAAAAGCCATCAATGTCGGCCGTGATAATGATAGGGTCGTCGTGAGGCGTCTCAACACCAGCCAGGTCGGCCTCGCTGAAGGAAATAGGCGTGTCGGCCATTGGCGGCTTGGCCTGACCATCCACTCGAAGGGCATGCTTAGCGTACCTCTTGCGAGCGTTATTGGATCCCCCTCTCAAGGTGGGGCCGCTGCTGATGGTGTTAATGACCCCTCGACTCCCTTGCCCTCCTTCTCTTTGCTCAGGGTTAGGTCGAGGCCGGGGTGATCGAGATCGAGCTCTCTGGTCGTATCGCCTAGAGTGCTGGTCTTTATGGATCAGATTCTTCAAGAAGCCCCTCTGGATGAGGCCTTTGATGTCCTTCTGGAGGACGCGGCAATCTAAAGTGTATGGCCGTGATCCCTATGATACCGGCAGCACATGCGGGTATCCTTCCTATTGGGATCAGTCTTCATTGGCGGGGGCGGCCTAGGGAGGAGGCCATCTTTTTGGGCCTTGTCAAGAGCCCCAGAGAGGGAAGTGTTGAGGACAGTGAAGACCGGGGGAGCAGCATCCGTTCTCCTAGTGAGGACAGTGAAAACCGTTCTCGGAGCATTCCTGGGCTCGTCCCGCCGGGGCGGGTTCTGGGCCGTCTTAGAAGGTGCTGCCACTGGGGTTTGAGGATCGGCATCAGGGGTCGGCCGGGGAGCAGGATGGGCAGGCGAGGTAGACGGCTTGCCGGGTCCTGACCCTGCGACCTTATAGGCTTCAGCTTCCTCCATATTCATGTAAGCATGAGCCTTAGACATCAATTGCTCATAGCTTTGGACCAGCTTCTTGCTGAGGGATTTGGAGAGGTCCCCTGGTTGTAATCTGGCCATTAAAGCCACCATAGCGACTTCGTTTCTCTGGTCATCCACCTCCAGCCTCTTGGCTTGAAACCTCTTGATGTAGTCCCGAAGGCTCTCGCCTAGCTCCTGCTTTGTCTGAATGAGCACGCTGGACGGCAGCTTGGGCTTGGC
>JBAKGM010019652.1:0-10213 GCA_037177215.1 Asparagus racemosus | reverse complement strand
CTCTCTCTCTCTCTCTCTCTCTCTCTCTCTCTCTCTCTCTCTCCCCCTAGCCTATAAGAGGAGAAGGAGATCATTTGTTTGGGGGATTTTCCACTTAGTGATCGAACACCCCATACACTCGCGAAGTTAGCATTTCATCTCTTTCTTTCTCTCTCTGATATTCGATTCTAAGAGAAGACTGAGTCATCTTCCAAGTGACCAAATCAGAGACTAAACAGTGAAAGATCCTTCATCTTAGTCAGACCATCAACAGAGTACGAGATCAACACTCCATCGGCATACGGACAAAATACCCCAGGAAATATAAATTTTTCTTAGTTTCGATTTTATGAGTTTTATTGCAGTCTGAGTTAATTGCAATACAAAAGACCCGAAACACATCAATGGGGTCTCTTGACCATTGATGGTTCAAAGGCTGAAATCAATATTTGTATAGAATTTTGCATCATTTTAAACCGCAACTTGTTCGTACATGTTTATACTTGAGATATATCATCTCACAAATATATCAGTAGCAAATGAGAGTTTGTTATTAATCAAACAAGAGATATTGCACGAACAACGCTCTAACACCTCTCAGCCTGCAAAGGTTTCCCCTTTGAAAATCTATTCCCTCGCGCATATGCTACCAACCCGACACCAGAACCTGACTCATCACACCCTGTCAATGTTGAAAGTCAGCCGTGAGGAGTACCGCTTTGACCTTGTTCATAGTGATTGTCACCTTGCCTATGGTTAGAGGTGTCTTTAGATATTAGTAACTCACTCAAAGGGAACTCAACAAAATTATTGCTTTGTCATCGTCTTTAATTTTTGACCCTATCGTTCCTACAATCACTATCTTGTTGAAGTTGCTCAGATGCTCCAACATTGTTATACATTTCTTCATCTGCAGTCCATACAATTGTTGCTTCTAGTACAAGTTGGTGGACGCAATCTTGGTCATGTACAACTCCTTGAGTTTCTTCCACATGCAGATTGCAGTAGTTTACACGACTACGTGATATCCCACTTCGTATGAAAGAGAGTAGAATCATACTACAGGCCTTCTTATCAAACATTAACCTCTTGTCACTTGGCATCTTCTCTGGCTTCTTGTCTACTCCTAGTAATGCTTGATCTAGGCCATGTTAAATCAAGACTGCCTCTTTTCTTTTCTGCCAAAGACCAAAATCCCTCTTTCCATCAAACTTCTCAATCTTGGTCTTCAACACCAAAGAACCTTCTGACTCCATACCTCAAAGATTGAACATTTCCTTTGAAGAAGTAAAACTGACCTAATTGAATTCAGTTCTGATACCGGGTTAGCGATGAGTCAAGTTTTGGTGTCGGGTTGGTAGCAGACGTGCGAGGGAATAGATCTTCAAATAGGATAAGTTTGTGGGCTAAGAGGTACTTCATTGTTGGTGCACGCTGCACACAACCCGACACCGATCGTGGTTACCATCTAGCGTTCAATGCAAAAGTGTTGCCCACGGAAGCGTCACCGAAACTCTTAATTAGATCTCCTCCTTAGACTAATCGATCACCGGGCGAAGTAGGAAACCCTAAAAAAACTTGTTTGAACAAAAAGGAAGCAATAAAATCACAGAAAAACAAACAAGAGCACGAAAACAAGGAATTTATGTGGTTTGGCAATCGCCTATGTCCACGGGAAGAGATTTGAGTCTTTTTTTATTCTAGAGATTATAAAGATACTTGTGATCTTTAAATATTACGTAAGAAACCTCTCTCTTCAATCTCCACTCAAAGATCTCTCAAAGCTCGAGATTTCTCTCCTCAGTTGTCTCTACCTCTCTTTTATAATATGAAACTCTCCTTGACTTTCCTATGGCTTAATTTACAATGAACCTCTCAAGAGGTTAGTGTTTCCCTCTTTCGAGTTCATGTAGAACTCCTTCTTTGACTTAGGTTACTAATTGTAATTATCAGTTCTAATTTTTTCTAGTTAGAATTTAATTCCAGTTGTAATTGATTCCTTCTAATTAAATTTAATTTGCAATCAAAGTCCAACTAGAATTTTTTGAAATTCAAGGCTATTTCTCAACATCATAATCTTCCTTTGTTTTATCCCTTTTCAACCTAAGTATCAAACTGTTTCTTTTACATATCAGTTATCTTTTCCTATTTAATCTTTGGCTCTTCTTGTTCTTTAAGTAATTGCTTCGCCACGTCAGTGAGATGGGCCCGCTTTATGAGCAATTGGTTCTCAATCTCAGCAACACAGGTACGCACCTTGCTAAGCTCTTCCTGATAATGCTCGTTGTCCTTCGTAAGCTTTTCAAGCACTTGAGTTTGAGTTACAATTTCCTTCTCAAAAGTTTCCATCTCTTTTTATTAAATAAAAGAGATTTCATATCATATCATATCATACTCTATTATAAAAAGAGGCTAATGCGCACCTGTTAGTGTTTTGTGGCATAATATTTTGGGCAAACAATTCTGCCCTTGCCTCCTCAATGTAATTGCATGTGGACCTCTAACAGTGGGTCCCTCCTCTACACGCGCAACTCTCTCTCGCTCCCATGCTCTCTTGCATCCATGCTCTCCTCAACCCCCTCCTCATAAACAATCTCATCTCCTCCCAACTTCTTCCTCTTGTTATAACAACCTCAATTACCAACACAAGACAAAACTCGAGGGGAAACTTACTTCACGAATGCCAACAATACTCATAAGGGTTTGCGTTTGTCAACTTTGATTGCTCAGAATTGTTATGATGCGAAGAACCTGTTGATATTTTAATCAATAAATCAAGGTTATAGCATAAAATAAATCAAAATTAAATAAGCAAGAAAAAAATAGATAAAAAAATCAGGCCTGATCGGGTGCAGTCGTGATTTCACTGCTCTAAAAGATAGAGGACCCACCTATCGCCCTGGCGCAGTTGATCCTCTCCTCCTAGCGGTAAAAGCCCCCGGAAGTTGGCCGGCCTCTGTACTCGGGCGAGAGTTCAGAGCTTCTGCTCAGATGAAGAAGAGATTGCCCAGAAAAATCACTTAACGCGAAAGAGGAGAGAAATGAGAGAGCTTTTGTTTTTCAACTTGTGTGTCCTTCCCCTTACCCGAGCTGTGTATATATAGGGTTGAGGATTCGTAACTGATGTGGAAGACACGACCGTTACATACATTCATATCTCCGTCGGTTATGAAAGTTAAATAACAAGTAAAAAACGTGTAAAACGTGTACAAATTAAGTCTGGAGAAGCAAAAGGTTGTGTGCGTGTGCGGTACGGCGTGGCGCGCGCGTGCGTGCGGTAGAGTAATGCAAGGCCCACAAAACCCAAAACACTATTCAAAGCCCATTATGAAGAGTTCCAATATAAACCTCTCAAACTTCTATTTGTTTTCCGATGTGGGACTATTCACAAAGGCAAATATTGCCTTTTTATGAGCAAAACATCCAACATGTATTTATCAAAAAACATTATGCTTTATGAACTAAAGCCACAGGTAAGTTTTTCAAAATCTCAGGTTGGGCACTTGTTCAACCTAAGCTGACTGTGCAAACCCAACGCCACCTGCGGCAGTTCCTTCATAGTATAACATGCACTCTTTCTTGATCTCTCGAAAACAAAATATTACAATAAAAGAATTCTCATACATATTATGTCATTCTCACACTTATGAATAAAAATAAATTAATCCAAACAAACAATATTAAGCTTAAATTAAAGGAAACAAATTCTCCGCTCGTTCTTGTCGTCACAAAGGAAAATTATGAGGATTTGGCGAAAACGTAGAACTTGCGACAAATGAACTCTGGTTACTGTTGTAGTTGTTATCAGCAAATCTATTTGGAGTTCCAGGAACCACAAATGACTTTCTTGGAGTTGCAGGCATCGCGACCGAGTTTCTTGAACTCTTCTCCTTGTAGCGGCGTTCACCTCTCTTTCTTGGGCCCTTCTCAGCCCACATTAGTTCGTGTTGTTTCACAATACTCGAATATCTCCACCAACATCCTGTCTTTCCAGCTCTATGTATGTACCTGTGGGAGATCAAATTTCATATGAGCTAGTTTTTACTCTTATGACAGAATGAAAGTAAGTTTGTTGTACGGGTTTAGAAGGGAGAGCAGGAGAAATAGTACCGAAGGAAGCTCATCTTAGAATTTTCATTTGAAGTAAAACAAAGTATTTGATTGCCTTTGTGAACTTTTGATGGATCTTGTTTAGAATTGGCCTACCTTAGGCTAAATCTTCGTCCCAAGCAGTCGACGCATTTTCTTCCTTCAGTCATTTCTCCCATTCCTTTTTCAACGCAATTCCTGCAGTATACTCTTCCACACACCTGCCGATAGGAACTACATATTAAGTTTCCAAAAAAATAATTAAAATAAATAAAACAATACCTCATATTGAGATTACTCCTTGTGTTGCCTAGAAACATAATTTATTCTCTTGGCACTGCATAAGTTTATTCTTTTACAGCTTATAGTATTGTTCTTTTTCTCGGTGTTGATACAGTTTTACTTTGCAAAGATTATGCAGGATAGAGGAGAATGTTGTTTACAAATTAAGAGCCCATTGCAAGTATAAATTTCAAAATTATGGTCTCAGGATATTGTATTGAGCCTTTTACATTTATGCAAGCTACTAGATGTGTACTCAGTAATTACAGGCATAAAAGAAGAATGAGAGAGGAAAAAGCTTCAAATTGAGTTTGTTCATATGTGTCTCACCAAGCAACGATGTCGAAAGAAATAGATGTTTTCACTGCACAAAGCACATATATTTGAGTGAGGGATTCCAGTCCTCTTCCTTCCGCCTTTCTCTTCCAAAGGAGAGAGTGTACTGAAAACACTCGCATCATCATACGCTAGACTACTCTCCACATTGAGTGGGCTCAACCCGTTACCATTCCTCTTAACATTGTTCCGTGCATAGTGTTCTCTATAGAGCTCATCTTCTATAGAGCGACGATCATGAGGGTTGGTTCCTTGCAGTGCCTTTGAGAAATCTAGGCTCGGGGATTTGGTAAGGTCATCGATGGCTGTCTTTAGATCTTTGTGCGGGTCTGCGTGGATTGGCGCCATGTTAGTTGTTGTCCTTCTTTCTGCTACATCATTCTGTTGAATATTTGTCATATCTTTGAAGGTAAGGTCGACGGATGCATCTGGGATTCCAAGATAGAGATCTTCTAGTTCTTGCCTTGCCTTTGCGAGGGTTGCCCTATCCC
Organism: Asparagus racemosus; assembly: GCA_037177215.1. Taxonomy (NCBI): domain Eukaryota; kingdom Viridiplantae; phylum Streptophyta; class Magnoliopsida; order Asparagales; family Asparagaceae; genus Asparagus; species Asparagus racemosus. The sequence continues at coordinate 5,036 of JBAKGM010019652.1, read as the reverse complement.
CCATTGATATGCGTGTGTGTGTGTGTGTTTGGGTTGGTTGGGGGGGGGGGGGGGGGGGGGGGTTTTCACCCCCCCCCCCCCCCCCCCCCCCCCCCCCCCCCCCCCCTCCCCCCCCCCCCCCCCCCCCCTCCCCCTCCACACCTTAGGTATAATGTTGAATATACTGTGTTGTGAGAGGCTTTTAGCTGTTTATAAAGGAGAAAACAGAGAGTCTTTTGCAATAGAGGAAGGGTGAGAAGAAACCAAACTCTTAGTGACAGTTAAAATATGGGGAAAACAGAAAGCATGCAATATAATATTGAGTTATTTGGTTTCAGATTTGATGGAAATTATCTGTTGCAAAGATCTGACCTTTTATACGTCATCCCCAAAATGTTTTTAATAATCTAGTGTAGTAATATTATAGAAACAATCATTGAACCATAATTAGCCACTAAAGTATTCTGTGAATGCTAACATTGTTCCAATTTCATACAACTTTGGAATAATATTATGTAGTTATTGAAAGTTCATGAACCCACAAGTCTACAACATTAAAGTTTTGAGATAGTAGATGTAGGGCCACCATATTAAGTTCTTTAATTTCTTTTGGTGAAACAGTTCCAATCATGAGACACTTTTTATTCTTTTAATAACAACACCAACGATTTCTTTTCTTTTTTTTATATTAAATTATTAGTACATAATATTCCTTATTTCATAAAATCATCTTGAAAACTAAGGTGTGATAATGGTGCTGAAAGGTTTTCCATAATCATAGAATCTCATACTTCAAATTATGAGGGATTTCTTATCCAACAGGTTTATGTTGAGATTCTCATTTGTTTAGATAAGGTTTTTGATTAATTTGGACAGAATTTTGAACAAGTCCAAACTTCACTTAAGAATCTCAACCGGCCTAGTTTAAGGCTATAAACTGCCGGCCTCAATATTCTAATGAGTATTAAGCTGTTGTTATCTGGCAACCAAACATGTGTAGCCTCAGGAAAATCACTAGGGAAGACAGAAGCCAATCTACATATAGTGATATATTAATTGTCATTCTCATGCTTTTTTTATATAAATTGCACGTGAATATCGATATCGAAACTATGTTTGCAGATTTCAGCTATAATGGTATAGTTGTGAACGTGTAGCAGGATATTGACAAGCTGGTTATTGCTGGACTTTAGTGCACTGCATGTAATTATTGAAACCAAAGAATATACAACAATGAGAGCGTACAATATTGATTCAACATATTAAGCCAAAACTATGGTTGCTCTTTTCGTCCAAAGAGAGACAATGAATTAGGCGATGATAATTAACCTCCTCTGAAAATGACATTGATTAATGAACAAGGGAAAAGAACTGTTGTTAGTTTCATATTGTGCTCACTACGACGTGTTTTATATAAAAAGTAGTTTCATACTTTCATGCCATTTAATCCATCTGTAAAAATTCTAAATGTGAAATCTATTTGAATTCTGAAATTTTACCTGGGATTTCAATCTAGGTTTACTCTGATATTATCTTAAAGTCACTTTCGTTATGTCAAAACTCATGAGCATTGAGGGTGACAATTTTATACAGTGTCCACACTGGAGAGTGAAAATGACTAGAGTTAAAAAAAAATTTTCACTAACTTCTACATACAATATTGAAATGAAATGATGTGAGCAGTAACTTGGTGTGAGGTTATCATGTCCTTTTGTAAATTTACATTGGTTTTAGGTACCGATAAAAAAAAAAGTATGCATCAGGTTGACTTAAATGCCGGCAAGCAGTGTATCCTGCTCTGTTCATTTTTCGCATTTTTGGTAGCTTAGCTGGATCCTCTATTGCTAGTAGATGACCAACTTCTTTTATTGGTTTTTCGAAGTTGATCTCGTTGTATTTATTCAGGTTTTTCTTTATCTGCAAGCATATCATTTGCAACCCCGCTCTTCGAACTTAAAAGAAAATATTAGAAGCTTCAATGGCGACATTTTTAAACACTTATCTGTTGTATATTTCTTTCATTTAAGACATTGATGGCTTTATATCTTAACATCAGCCAATTGTGGTCTAAATATATAGAAGGATTTGCAAGTTCAAATTGCTATTAGTTTAGTACAAGCATTAAGTTGGAGTTTATGGTTCAATCTTGTTAGCGGTAGGAATTATCCCATCATACTTTAATTCACTGTTTTGGATGCCTATGTTGGGAAGAGTAGAGACTAGAGAGCATGAACGAGAATGAAGAACATGCACGAAAACATGCACAAACAGTTTTTTGGGCAGAGTAGTTGACTACAGGACTTAAGTAGTCTACTACACTGCGGTCGACAGAAAGACAATTTTCTAGATTGGGACTTAGTAGTCGACTACTCTGAATCAGTAGTCGACTACACTGCAGTTGACAGAAAGCGGTGCTCAGGTTTGGACCTTAGTAGTCGACTACTCTGAAATAGTAGTCGACTACTTTAGGCAGATTCCTAATACGGGTCTGTTTTGGTTTTGGTTTTAAACTCAGTTCGTTTAGAGTTTATAAATAACCCTTAACTACGTTAATTAGGGTAAGATTGAACTCGGTTTTGAGTAGTCTTTGAGACAGTTTTGTGCATCTTTTAGGAGGAGATCTTGTGAGAGATTTGAGAGTTTGTTTTAGGGTTTGGTGGTAAAAACTTGTAACTCTAACGTGTATTCTCTCTTTCTATTAGTAAAATTTTCTCCTCGTTGTCCCGTGAACGTAGACAACTTGCTGATCCACGTAAATCTCGTGTCTTTACTGCTTTATTGTGTTCTTATTTGCCGTAGTTTCTCAGATATACGCTACCGGTGTGCGCCCAACAATTAGTATCAGAGCTGTATTCAGATTGTAAGTGGTCTAGCTTCTAGTTTGAGGAGGTGTTCGGTGATTTTCTGAGAAAGAGCAAATTTGTTAATACAAGTGGAGGATGGCGTCAACCAGTAAAACAGTCAAAGTGGAAAATTTCGAGATTGAAAAGTTCAATGGGAAGAACGATTTTTCCTATTGGAGGATGCATATGAGATATACATTGATTTCGCAAAAATTACACAAGGATTTAGCTAGAAAAGAGAAGAAGCACAAGGATATGTTTGATGAGGATTGGGAGGAGCTGGATCTGGAAACACGAGCGTCGATCATCATATGTCTTAAAAGGAATGTAGCTTTCTTGATAGAATTAGAGAAAATGGCTGCGGGCATGTGAAAGAAGTTATAAGGTACCTTCATGACGAAGAGTCTAACGAACAGGATCTATTCAAAATCTAAATTGTATACTTGCAAATTAGAGGAGGGTTCATCAATCCGGGAATACATCAATAAATTTGATAGGATCATATCAGACTTAAAAGATATAGATGTGAAAATAGAAGATGAGAATCAGTCGCTTCTACTACTTCTATATCTGCCGAAGTCTTATGAGAACCTAGTGCAAACACTGATGCTTGTGGGAGATACCTTGAAGATGGATGAGACTAGAATGGCACGTCTAGCAGATGATCTTCAGAAGGTCGCAATTAGTGACATGGCTACTGGTGGCAACACGGAACAAGCGCAGAGATTGTTTGCCAGAGGTAGGAGCAATGAGCGAGGAAAAGGCAAGGAAAAAAGATCTTGATCTAAATCGAGATCTCTTGCAGGAAAATCGTGTTTCAAATGCGGTGAAGTTGGACACTTCAAGGTCGATTATCCAGATAAGAGAGTAAGTAGAAAGAAGAACAACAATAAGACTGAGAGGAGAGATGACAAGGAAGAAGCGAGTTACGTTTCAGAGGAATGGAGCGATAAGGAGTGCTATATCGTCACGGGTGGCGAGGATATCTCTGGGAAGTGGATACTTGATTCAGGTTGCTTTTACTATATGTGCCCAAATAGGGAGTAGTTTACTACTTACAGAGGCGTTGATGGTGGAACCGTATTGATGGGAAATAACTATGCTTGTAAAATGGTGGGGCTAGGTAATATCATGATTAAGATGCATGATGGAGTGGTTAGAACCTTGACGGATGTGAGGCACGTTCCCGACTTGTGGAAGAAGCTTATCTCAGTTAGTACTTTAGACTCCAGCGGTTGCAGGATTGTGACAGAGGACGGAGTAAAGAAAGTTGTTCGAGTTTCACTTGTAGTGATGAAGGGTGTTCGTCACGGTAATCTATATACTCTCTTAGGTACGACGGTGACGGGAGATGCAGCAGCTAGAACTGAAGGAAGTGGTGGAGACCCATGTGAGCACACACGGTTATGGCATAGGCGGCTTGGACATATGTCAGAGAAGGGTCTAATTCTGCTTGGTAAAGAGGGTCTGCTGAATAATCTAAAGAAACCTAGCATGGATTTTTGCGAGGATTGTGTATATGGAAAGACACATAGGGTTTAGTTTCTGAGAAGTAAGTCTAAGAGCAGAGTGATACTAGATTATGTGCACACGGATGTTTGGGGTCCGGCTTAGACAACTTCTAAGGTTGGTTCCAGACATTTTGTCTCTTTCATAGATGATTATTCTATGTATGCTTGGATTTATTTTCTTAAGCATAAGAATGAGGTGTTCGAAACATTCAAGAAGTGGAAGGCAATGGTTGAGAACAGAACGGGAACGAAATTGAAGACACTGAGATTTGATAATAGTATAGAGTATACAGATGGTGCTTTTAAGGAGTTCTGCGATCAGGAGGATATTACCAGACACTGGACATGTAGATCTACACCACAGCAGAATGGAGTCGTGGAGAGACTGAACCGAACACTGTGGGAGAAAGCAGTGAGTATGCGATCTTATGCGGGTTTGGACAAAGAATGTTGGGCATACTCGATTTCTACAGCTTGCTATATAGTGAATCGATCTTCACATTCTATATTGAATAGTGATACACCCTACAAGGTGTGGTCAGGGGAGCATGCGGGTTATGATAGGCTCAGAATTTTCGGATGTACCGCCTACTATCACGTCAACGAGGGAAAGCTTGACGCGAGGACCAAGAAGGCTATATTCTTGGGATATGCAAAGGGCGTAAAAGGCTATCGCCTTTGGTGTACAGAAGATTCGAAGTTC
>JBAKGM010019651.1:0-10215 GCA_037177215.1 Asparagus racemosus | reverse complement strand
GTGTTTTTTTCGTAAACTAGGAATTATAAGGTCGAACAATCCAGCAGGAGTGACATATGCATCCAGGGATGCAAAATGTGTAAGGGGTCGATTTTTGAAAATAAAAGTCTAAAATGGTCTAAAACGAAAATTTGTCCGCATGATGAAATAGGGTTGCGATATCTTTATTATGTATTTAACAAACAAGAGCTAGATAGCAACATTATCATTTAGCCACACTTATCGCAATTATCTCATTGTGATGTTTCTTAATTGCCTGGCATTCTAAGAAATATAACATAGCTGGCTATGTGCATCTTTATAACTTATTATTAATAAAAAAAAAATCCTTTCCTCTTAATTTATGGGTATTCTAAAATCAAATAATAGTCCACAAGCGCCTTGACACAATTATCCTTATTTGTCTGACGGAAGGCACATCTTCCTGAATATCTATCATGATGAATTTTGCTAATCCTAAGTAGATTAGGATGTTACTCACTGATGTCACATTATCAAGGCTAACATAGCCAACTAAGAACAGGGCTAAATTTGCAAATGCTTAAGGTTAAGATATCAAAATGTGTTTTTTTCGTAAACTAGGAATTATAAGGTCGAACAATCCAGCAGGAGTGACATATGCATCCAGGGATGCAAAATAGTGTATTTCAACCACTTCTGTGAAAATTGACTTTTAATAAGGTATTCAGTATTCTGAATGTCAGGTACATGGTACATGACGACTAGCGGAATCACATGGTGGACATTGGGTAAGATATCCATATTAAAATTTTGGTGGTATCAATCATTATCTTATCTTTTGTGATGCCTATTATATATCCACATTAAAATTTTGGTGGTGTCAATCTCTCTATTTCCTGCGCTTCTTTGGGAATGCGAGCGGAAAACATTACGTGACAATCGTGGGGAAAAAATTGCAGTATCGTTGAGGGAAAACGTGGTTAGTTTTGCAACGTCTCTCTCCACAGGTAAAAAACATAGAGGAAAATTTACGTCTCCTCTCTCTCTCTCTCCCCTCTTGGAATTCTAAGATCTCGCGATATTATTACTTGCAAGTTTCTCTTATTCTTAAGTTAATTCTTTCGGGCTACATCAGCCAAGAAAATACTTGAGGAGTCACTGCATCCTCTAGTGTTGGCCTTCTGAGGGCTTTTATTGCTAAGAGACGGATCACCACTAAAACCTACGCGAGGGTAGGGCGTCCGTTTTTCTAGGACAATGTTTACACAATTGCACCCCATAGGTAGCAATCATCACTTTTATTTTATTTATTTATTTATTTATTCAATTGCATATTTCTACAATTTGTCTCACAAGCTAGAAGAACAAACGTTCGCCCTCGCGCAGGTTTTAACAAGTGATCTGTCTCTAAGCGGAAAAGCCCCTAGAATGCGGCGACTCCTCAGGTTTCTACTCAGATGATGTCGCCCGGAAGAATTAACTTAAAAACAAGAGAAACTTGCAAACAATGTATCGGGAGCTATTAGATTTCTGAGAGAGTAGAAGGAGATGTAGATTTTCTCTATGTTTTTTACCCTAATCCCGAATGCTTCGTTATGTAGACCTCTGGAGAGAGGAATTGCAAAACGAACCCCGCTTTACCTCCGCAATACCCCGTGATTTTTCTGCTATGATTCTCAAGTAATTTTCTCTGTTTGCGTTTATAAAGAAACGCAGGTAACAGAGAGATTGTTACAACCAAAATTTTAATAGGATAAACAATAAATATGAGAAAAGATAGGATAATGATAAGGTTTAAGAAACTCAATCTTTTTTAATTTAAACAGTAAAAAACCCAACAATTCATCAAAATGGATTCATTGATTAGATTCCTTCGAAGTGAAGATACACACAAGACGTTGTAAAGAGTCATACCCTGTTGAATATAATAAAGCCTTATGATAGACATCTAATAATGCAATTTTTTCTCCTTACTGTTATAAGTGTTGAATCTTGTGATAAATGGCATGAAAGGTTTTAGTCAAGTTGATATGATTCTTGTAATGAAATATCTGGATCCTTTAGAGGTATTCTCTGGTCTATCCCATAAGACAGAAAAGATTCTTCATATATTTTACTTACTCAAAGGCCAATATTTTAGTATACCTTATTGACTCTTCAATTTCCCTGAAGAAGAATGAAGGTGAACATGTGTCCCAATATAGATACTCCTGATTTATTAGATCTCTTCTTATGCGTCCAACAAAATCAAACCTGATATGCATATTCAGTAGGAAGACTTAGCAAATACACTAGTAACCCTAGTAAGAAACAATAGAGACTGAGCTCATAGATTTAGACATTAACTATTTTAAAGCCAAGTGGCTGAAGAACTTCCTGTCTGAACTACCTGTTGCGTTTGAACCAACTTATGTAATATAAGTATATATAGATTCAAAATCCAGAATTGAATTGCTGAAGCAAGAAATTGTCAACAGAAAGCTCAATAGATATCTTCAAATCAAATTCAATTCCATTAAGAGTTTAATGGGCAAATTTGTGACTCATGACTTCGTGAATTTAGAGAAAAATCTTGTAGGCCACTTGACAAAAGGTCTATCTAGGGCCCGTAGTATTAAAATCATCGAGTGGAATGATGTTAAGCCCATATATAAGAAACAAACTTTTTGATTGGAGAGCTGTTCACATGAAGTAAGTTCAATGAGGTAAAAATAAGTTGTACTAGTGATTCTCGTGTGAAACGCTGACTTTGGAGATATATTGTTATTTGTAGCACTTGATACATTCATGATTTGCACTATGCTAGCCACAATTCCATTCTATGATGATAGTAATCATATGATACAACTGATCAGGATGATCTACACTCTTAATAAGTCCAAGGTTACTATATCAAGTTGCAATATCATTGGAGGACTTACCTACGTGAGAGGAACCATGAAAGTCATGGTTAGGGAACATGGAATGATCGCTAGAAACTATCATGAGACAAAATTTGTGAGCATAGTCACTACAGCTCCAACCCGCTCGCTCAATGGATGATTATATCATGTGTGTGAATTTATCAATAACTGACATAGGACCTAGTTCAAAGCCTAGTCCATTATTTACCTCATATTGTGATAAATATCACTAAGAGAAGGTTCAAAGCTGAGAGCTACTACTCTGATTCCACGGTATCAAGTTGAAATTACCCTAGAGGGGGGATGAATAGGGTAATCTAACAAAAATGTGCAATTTCTAAAAATTAAGCAAGCAATTTAAGAATACAATAAATAAAAGAGAGTAAGGTGAAGAAATAGTTAGCCAAAGTAGAGAACGATGTATTCACGAGGTTCGGTCCTCTTGACCTACGTCCCCGACCACCTCTCTCGATGGTAAATCTACTAACACACACCAGTTTGGAAGCCGGAACTTCTTACAACACGGATCTTCTCGAGATCGTCTCACCACGCAATCCACATACAATGAAATGAAGAACAATATGGCTCTCTCTCTCTTATGCAAATCTTATTGCAATGATGTAGATATAAAAATTTGAAGCTTAGGGGATTTATAGAAGTGTATGAAAGTGAGAGAATGTGAAAATCATAGCTATGAGAGAATTTGAAAGCGGTGAAAATCATAGCTTTGAGAGAATTTGAAAGCTTAAATACACTTCAACAAATTTTTCAAAATGCTCAAAGATTTCTATATTCATTTGTTCAAAAGAGTGGTACTTATAGAGGGAAATATAAGGCCAAGAAAGGACAACAAACCCCAACAAAATCCCTTAAAAACTGGAAGTGCAGAAAACTAGCCGTTAAGGCTAAAAAAATCGTCAGTCCACTGACCAGTTGCCTTTATAAAAACAATTAGAAATATCAAAATAGCTCCACAAATTTTAAAATTTTGAGGGAAGGTTCTACACATATATATAAACATATTACAAAAAGAATTTCGGCCACTTCCCATATGTGAGAAACAATTATTTTAAGATAGATATTTCAGATTCTGAAAAACTACTAGAAACGTGTTTTTGTAAAACTGATTTAGCATAGTAAATTAACTCCAAAAATGATGAAATTTTGGGAAATGTTTGTAACCATGTAAAAGAACTTGTTAGAAAAATAATTTCTCAAATTTCATTTCTCATTTGTGAGAAACGCATTTATTTTGCAAAACGTGAAAATACGACACTTGAAGTAACATGATTTTAAAAGTTTATAATCATACTTGTATTTCTTTGTGAAGAACATTGAAAAGAATTTTTCTAGATTTTGAGTGTGTGTGTGTACATAATCCCATGAAATTTCTAAAGTTATACTAAGTCACTTGCATATAAATATAACTAGAGAGAAAGAGAAATAAAATTACAAGTATCTCTTACAATATCATCTACATAGGTTGAAAGTTGATGCTGCTTAAGTGATGAATCCTTCTTGAATGATTTCTTTGAGGTGCATGGGATTTCATCAAAATTGCCTCCACCTCCATAAAATATTTTTGTTATTGCGCAAATCCATCCAATCTCTGTTATTGATACTATATTGCTTGAATGTGTATAATCTGCATAGAATGGGCTTAGCAAGCAATTAGTACCACTAATGTGTTTTGTAAATCATCAAAACAAGAGATCTAACAATTGTTAGCAAATACCAAACAAAATAATCTCAAAGAAAACTAGCATATAATCACAAAGCAAAAAGATGAGAGCTACGTGGTTCGGTAATTTGTCTACATCCACAAGGAAAGGCGGAGAGATCTTTATTAATTTTAAAGAAGATTATAATTCTCACTTTTCTCTTGCAAATTCTTACAAAAGCACTCTTTCTTCTTCTTTTTTCTCTCTATTTGGCTTGATGCATCTACAATGAGCTTCTCAAGGGTATTTATAAATTTCTCTTTCTCTTATTTTGAGTTCATGTAGGATTCCTTTCTTTGACCAAGTATAATCCATAGGATTCTTTGTCATGATGCCTTTTACAAATCCTGCTCTTCATAGAACATCATTCTCATTATGCTTTCTAGAATTATTCAAATTCTAGTCCTCTTCTAATTAGAACTAAATTCTAATTATAATTTGTCATTTTGGTCGAAGTCAAATTTTCAATTCTAATCAAATCAGGATTGCTTCAATGCAAGTCATATTCAATGATCTCCCCCTTAGCTTGTATTAAACCATCTAGTCCATCTAGCTCCACCTTCATGGCTCCACTTTTATGCCACGTTCTTGCTTCAAAAAGCCATAAGTACCTTCACAACATTCACCTAAAGTTGTGTCTTTCTCAAATCCATAAGTATACCGTACATCCATCACGACCGCCACCTAAAGTTGCGTATTGTTGTGATCTTGACTAACACTACATGTCGTCCTCACTGAGTGAGTGCCTGAATGAGGTCAATGGATGCCTTGAACCTCTACTTAGAAACATGCTTCATCATGATGTCCGTCGGATTCTCCCATGTATCAATCCTTACTATATTGATATCCTTTCTTGCCTTCCACTTTTCAATGTCGTGAAACTTAATCTCAATTTGCTTTAACTTTTGATGAAACACTTCATCCTTCACCAAATAAATGGAGCTTTGACTGTAACAAAATAACTCCATGGTAGTAGACTTGAACCCAAAATCATTGACCAATCCCTTCAACCATTCGACCTCCTTTGCTACTTCAACCATCGCTATTTGTTCTGCTTCTATTGTCGAAAGTGCAATAGTATCCTAAAGTTGTAACTTCTAACTAATAGGCCCATCTGCAATAGTGAAACAAAACCTGTAGTCGACTTCTGATGATCGATGTCACCTGCATAGTCTGAATCTACATACCACTTCAACCCGCTCGACTTCCCTTGCACCTTTAGGTGTAATAACTTGACTCTTGTTATGCCTTTTAGATACCGCAGTATCCACTTCACCACCCCCAAATAGGGCTTCCCAGGATTTGACATGCATCTGCTAACCAAACCCACCGAGTATGAAAATTCTTGCCTTGTGCACACCATAGCATGCATAAGTGACCCAACCACACTCCCATATAGCACTCGAGATATCTCTTCCTTCTCCCCGTCAGTATTCAGACACATATAAGAGCATAGCCTAAAGTGATCGGCAATAGGGGTGCTTACCAGTTTCGTCTTTCCTATGCTAAACCTTTCAATCACTTTTTCAACATACTTTCATTGAGATAGAATTAGCTTTCCCACTTTCTTGTCTCGATAAATTTCCATTCCAAGGATCTACTTGTCTTTGCCCAAGTCCTTCGCGTCGAACTCTTTGCTCAATCAACCTTTCAAACTTTGCGTCTCCTACTTACTCATCCGCATACAAAAATAAATATATGAATGCTACCCATCGTATTATGTTAAGTAAATGCACCTGTCATTCTCACTCCGATTGTATCCCATTACTAGCCCAAATGAGTTGAACCACTTGTACTACTATTTTGGAGACTGATTTAGCCAGAAAAGTGAGTTCTTGAGAACGCATATGTAATCCTCCTTCTCTTCCACTATGAATCCTTCTGCCTATTTCATATAAAGAACTTCCTTAAGATCTCTATGAAGAAATGCTATTTTCAAATCAAGCTACTCCAACTCCATGTCATGCTCCACCACTACTACTAACAGTAGCTGAATTGATGCATACTTGACTACCAAAGAAAATATCTCATTGTAATCAATGCCCTTATCTGTAGATACCCCTTCACCATGAGACATGCCTTATACTATTGATTGTCCTTCATTATAAATATCCAATTGTACCCTATAGTTCGCTTTTCCTTCAGTAGTTTGACTAGATCTCACGTCTGATTCTTTTAAAGTGATTATGTTTCCTCTGTCATAAAAATCATCCACTTATTTCTGTCATCGCTAACGAGTGCTTCCTTATAAGTGCTTAGATTGTCGCTCTCCATAACCAGAATAGCAACATGATCATCTTCAACTATACCTGATTGATGCCTTCTTGGTCCTCCTCTATCGTCCCTGTGCTATAAAATACACCTACTAGGGTTAAGCCTCCTAATCACCATCGATAACTATCTACTCATCGACACCTGCATCTCTCACCTGAGTTGCATCTCTTGTGTTGATGTGTTATAAAAATAGTGTCAAGATTGTAAGTACACAATCAAGTTATAATATAGACACAATGTCGAACCCATGAGGAAGGTGTGTAGGAAAAATTCTAATTTTGATCCTAGAATTATGTGTGGATAAAGAGTAGTAAAAGACTAGATGCCTAGAGAGTGTGTGATTATTTATAAGTAAAAGATAACTAAAACAAGAGGTGAGAAAAGAGAGTGAACAAATAAAATAAAACAAAGAATAAATAAGGAGGAGAAATAAAGAAAATGGAAAAGAATAAACTCAAGTAAAAAAATCAAAAAGGAGGAAAATTAAAATAAATAAATGACAGAGGAAATCAAGTAGAGAATATAGAAATCTGGAATTGCATCCACTACTTAATTTTATTTAGGATTTAGGAACTACTCTCTTTTTATCACATTTTACTTTAGATTTCTGATCATAGATATCAAATCAGGAAAGCATAACCTATCAAGTTATCATCCAAGTAAAATTCTCATTGTGAAAACAACAAGCAACTAGATAATAATTCTAGAATTCATATGCATAACTTATCAAATCATTCAAGATAAGCACAGATTATCAATTTTTTATTCTACCAATTAGTTCTCTAGTTGATAATACTAAGCGTGATCATTTTGAGCTCAAAGAGAGGAATCCACAAATTAAAAAAGATATCAAACTAGTTTCATACAATTCTAGAATATCTATAAGATTTAGTTGCACATTTTAGAAAAGAAAAATGAGAAAAGAAAATCTAGACTAGAGAGCATAAAAGAAAGAGCTACAAAAAAATAAAAACTAACTACAAAAATAAAAATAAGATCAAGGAAATAAAGATATAAACTATGAGCATAAAGAAAATCTAACTAATAAAAGTACACGAGCATAAAAGTAAATCTATACTATAAAAAATACAAAAAAATAAATTCTATCAAGTAAAAAACATAATAAAAGAGGCTGAAAGAAAATCTACCCTACAATACATGAAATAAATCTAATCTACCAACATAAAAATAAAAACAAAATAAAATCCTAAAACATGAATTCTAAAATAAGAAAAATAAAAGAGAAATAAAATTTACCTTGCATGGGGTTAGTCTCTTGAAAGAGAATCTTCTTCTTCATCTTCATCAATAAAGAAGAAGAAAAAAAATTTAAAAGGAGGAAAAAATTATTATTTATTATAAACTGAAAAACATTTACAAATTGGAAGACCTGATTAAAGGTGCTCCTCTCTAAAAGGGAGTTTACAAAATTTTGCACACTCTCAAACCGTTACTCTACCCGTCTATTTATAGATAACAATAATCTTTCACAACACTTAGATTTGTCTTGACCCCCAAGTAACCCTCAAAATCATAGGATTTGGCTTAGGCCCCAAGTAACCCTAACAACTATAGAATCTCTCAAAATAATTTGCACCATTGATTCAATATGTGAGAGATGGGCCTTGTGGCTTCATTTCTCTTTCATTTAATTCATTTAAAGCTCTTGGGCTTCTCTTGAATGCTCTTAAGCTTCTTAGAATTTAGCTTGTCCTTTAAATAATTGAATATATGTACTAATTAAATTCATATTTCTATCATAACCTTCTACTACTAATGAACTTTCTAGAATCTGCTAATCTAGATGGCTCCATCTTGTCGAGATAGGTGATTTTTATATATAATATGTTAAATTCTACTTTCCGGATTGGGAGATATCATCTTTTATTTGCAGTTGACCATCCTAAGCACGAATTTGACTTTGTTTCTTTTTAGATTTGATTTAATTCTCAATTACATGCCAAGTTATTAATAACTACTAACCAGAAAAGTGAGAAGTGCTGAAATTTTACTTGTAGACTTAGTCGTGGGTTTTCTATTTAGGCATTTTGCATTTCATTAGAGATCCCTTGGGCTCAAAATAATTTCATTTGAGCTATTATTCAATAATTCTTTATTACCCGAAAATTAAGATAAAAAATATTATTACCAGAAATATTTATTCAAATAAAATAGATAATGATGGTATAAAGTGCAATAAAATGTAATGATCATGTGTCCATATGCTTAACCTGCTATGAGCCTATAATCTCAATTTGTAATGAATGCTCTTTCACCTCTTCATCGCTCTTCTTTTGTGGTTGTTGCCCATCATTACCTAATACGGACTCCTCATCAAAAGTGACATCTCTACTGATGAAAGTGTTCTTGCTTTTTAGATACCATAACTTGAATGCCTTGATGTCATTTGGAAACCCGGTGAAGTAGCCTCTCCTTGACTTTGCATCCAATTTTCTCCTTTTATTCCAATCCACAAAGTGTACGTAGGGTACCCAAACACTCTCAAGGAATCATATTTGACTGGCTCTCCCATCCAAACCTCTTTTGGGATCTGAAAATTGATGGTGGCTGATGGTGAATGATTGACAAATAGTGCTTTTGCTCAAAAGTCCAACTTCGGGCTTGACTGTAATGTCATGCTTCTACTTCTCTCTATTAGTGTTTGATTCATGCGCTCTGCCGCCCTGGTACTATTAGCTAATGTTGTATGCCTTGCTCAATGTAGAACTGCTTGAACTCCTACAAGGTGTATTCACCCCCATTATCTATCCTCAAATATTTGATCTGTCACTTTGTTTACTTCTCGACCTCCTCTTTGTACTTCTTAAATTTCAAGAATACCTGAGATTTATGAGTTAGAAAATAAACTCATACCTTCTGTGAAAAGTCGTCGATAAATGTGACAAAATACGTAGAAATGCCATGGACCTTGTCCATGCAGTTCGCCATACATTTGAATGAATATGGTGCAATAAGCCTTTTGTCTTGTGCATTGATGTATTGAAGCTCACCTTATGTTGCTTACGTGTCATGCAATATTTGCAGAACTAAAGCTTGCACTCCTTAACACATTTCAACAACTTTTCACATGTAGCGCCCAAAGACCCTTTTCCCGTATATGCCCCAGACGCATGTACCAAGGCTTTAGGGCATCTTCAACTTGTTTCTCGATAGTCCCAATTAATGTATCATTCGTTATCGTATTCCCAATCAACCTATATATGTTCGCTCTTCTCCTGCCTTTAAGACAAACTAATGCACCCTTCATCACCTTTAGTATTTGATTATCACATTTTAATTACAATTTAATACCCTCATTATCCATTTTATATGAATAAATATACCACTAATAATTG
>JBAKGM010019650.1:0-10217 GCA_037177215.1 Asparagus racemosus | reverse complement strand
GTCCTCAAGTCCCACCCAAAGCTGCACATGTCCCAAAGGGGAAACCCAATAATTACTATGGATTCAGGAGAGGATTGGGGTATGTATCTTCTTCAGAAGACAAAGCTGTTGGTTGATCGATAACCAATTATCCGATTCGGGAGATGGATATTCATTTGATTCCTTTGCTTGGGATTTTGACGTCAGCATCGGTGAAATGTTCAAGGGTTTGATGTCGAATATGACTATAGCCGATCCCACCATGATGGAGGATGATGAGCAGATACCAACGTGAGAAGACCCGTGGATCCATCACCTCAATAGGCAATATGGGGACTGATTCGAGCAAAGAGAATGCCCCGTCGAGGATGGAGTGGTCCAGGTCAATATGGCCGATGAAGCACACCCTAAGCCCATATTCATTAGCAACAGTCTTTCCCCAGAAGAGAAAGAAGAGTTGATTGCTCTCATTAGGGAATATATCGACGTTTTCACTTAGAACTATGAAAACATGCCAGGCCTCGACCTAGCACCGTCGCCACATCAAGACGGATGCCTAACCTGTCAAGCAACTGCAGAGACGGTTTCGTCTGCAGATTATAGAAGTACTTGTAGCAGAAGTGAAAAGGCTTAGAGAGTAGGGTATTATCAGGGAAGAACAACATCTAGATTGGGTGGCAAATATTATCCCAGTTCTAAAGAAGAATGGGACGATCAGGATCTGCATCGATTATAGATATCTGAACGCAGCATGCCAAAAGACGACTTTCCTCTTCCAATCACTAATGTTATCATTGACAATATGTGTGGATTCGAGAGAATGTCCTTCATGGATTGTTTTTCGGATTATAATCAAATCAAGATGCACCCGAATGATAAAAAAACATATAGCGTTCAGAACTCCCCTCGGTGTCTTCTGCTACACGGTCGTGCTATTTGGTCTGAAAAACGTAGACGCCCTACCAACGAGCGATGACAAAGGTTTTCTTTCTAGTAACATCTTCGAAATACAGTCGAGTGCTACGTCGATGACTTAGTCGTGAAGAGCCACAACAAAAATGACCACATCAAAGACTTGAGGACAATGTTCAATCTCATGCGGAGTCATCAGTTAAAGATGAACCCTACGAAATCCTTCTTCAGAATGTCCAGTGGTAAATTCCTTAGATTGGTTGTCACCACTAGGGGTAGTCATATTGACTCAGATAAGATGAAGGTGGTACATGAATTACAACCCCCGAAAAATCTAAAAGAACTTAGAGGGTTACAAGGGCGATTAGCTTATATCCGACGATTCATATCGAACCTCTCTAGAAAATGCCAGCCGTTCTCGAAGCTAACCAAGAAAAGCGTGTCATGTGTTTGGGACAACGCCTGTTAAAAGGCATTCAAGGATATCAAAGCATATCTAGTGAATCCTCCCATTCTCGTTGCACCGGAGTCAGGTGAACCATTGTTGATTTACGTCAAGGTGATGAACCATTCGTTGAGTGCTTTACTCACGCAAGACGATGACAGTGGTCACGAACAGGTGATGTATTACTTGAGCCAGACTTTAGTGGGTGCTAAATCTCACTATCCGATGATCAAGAAGCAGTGCCTTGCATTGGTTTTCGCAATTCCAGAGATGCGACACTACTTAGTTGGACAAACAATTTATCTTATCTCCAATGTAAATCCAGTCTAGATATTCATGATGCAACCAGCCTCCATGAATTGGCGTTTGGCAAAATAGGCCTTGTTCTTGTCTCAATACGACTTACACTTCAAGCAACAGAAGTCAGTCAAAGGATAGGCAATTTGCGATCTTTTAGCAACTAACCCAACAACATATGTAGCTAAATTATATGACAACTTGCCAAATGAAACCCACAAAGTCAACACTACATCACATCAGCAAATATGGTGATTGTTCTCTGACGGAGCTTCTCGAGCAACCAATGTGCAAGTACCCCTAAATGTTCTAGGATTTCTTCCGGAGTTGGAGTTGTCTTAGTTTTCCATGAGAAGCATGTGATGCCTCGAGCTTACTCGCTAACCAATCCGTGCTCCAATAATATAGCTGAATACAACGCGTTACTTATTGGACTCAGTTTTGCCAAAGAGCTAGGAGTCGAATATCTCGAAGCCTTTGGGGATTTCCAAGTCATAGTCAGGCAGATCCGTGGGGACTACGAAGTTAGGAATACAGACTTGATTCCGTATCACCAGGCGACTGTTGAGATGGCGGACTAGTTTAAAAAAATTTTCATTGAGTATATTCTGCGCCTCCAGAACGCATACGCGGATGCATTAGCAGCATTAGCAGTATCGTTAACGTAACCTCTTGAGACTGAACAGTTAGTCACTGTGAGAACTCACTAGCTATTTGTACTAATATATAATGGGGAGGAGGACGAAAAAGGGGAGGTCATCAAAGAGGTGTACTCAACCCAAGATGAACCGGAGCCCTGGGATTGCCGTTTTCCTATAATCGATTATGTCCTATATCATATTTTGCCAGAAGACATAAAAGATAGGGAATCGATCTGACAAAGAGTGTCAAAGTTCTTTTATGATGCAGAGACCCAGACGTTATATTGTCGCAGTACGATGGCTTGCTGCTCCGGTGCCTTTCGAACAAAGAAGTAGAAGAAGTCCTTAATGAAGCACACGGAGGAGAATATGGCGCACCAGCCTGTTCCCAAGCTTTATGATCGTATTAGAAAAATGTGATACTTCTAGCCAACGATGATTAATGATGCAATCAAGTATGGTTGAAAGTGCCACGCATGTCAAATACACGTGAATTACATGCATCAACCCTCGGAGCATTTGCATCCTTCAGCTACATCTTGGCCGTTCGAGACATGGGGGATGGACATTGTGGGTTATATTTTTCCTCCGTCAGTTAAAGGTGATTGGTTCATTCTCGCGATTACCGACTATATCTCCAAGTGGGCTAAAGTAATTCCACTTAAAGAAGTGAAAACGAATAATGTCATCAGGTTCATCAAGCATCACATCATCTATCGACACAGTATACCGAGACAGATCATACATGATAATGGTCTTCAATTCGTCAGCAATGCCTTCATCAGGTTTTGCAAAAAGTTCAAGATTCAAGACATCTCGTGGACGGCTTAAAATCTCACTAGAAACAGATTAGTGGAGGCGTTCAACAAGACAATCATTAAGTTATTGTTGAAACACATGAAGACCAATAAACGTGATTGGGACGATAAACTTGGAGAAGCACTCTAGGCATATCGCACCACAATACGCATGCCTACCAGAGCTACCCCATATTCTCTGGTGTACGGATGTGAAGCTGTACTTCTATTAGAAATCTAAATCCCATCACTTCGTATCGCCTTCGCAACTGAGATGGTGGTGGAAGAACAACATCAAAGATGTCTTGAAGAACTCGAGATGTTGGATGAAAAATGCCTGCAAGCTCAACAACACATCGAGTTTTACCATGCCAGAATATCGAGGGCTTTTAACAAGAGAGTCTGACAGAGAAGTTTTAAGGAAGGAGATTTGGTCCTCGCTGTTCGACGACCAATAATTCTCAATTCTAAGAAAAAGAGTAAGTTTGAACCCAAATGGGAGGGACCGTTTGTGATAAACACAGTCTATTCGAACGGTGCATATCGTCTAATCACTCAAGATGGCAACAGACAATTAATGCCAATAAATGGAAAGTTCCTTAAAAATACTATCCTTAGTATATTTGGGATAATCCATTCTGACGAGAAGTTCCTCGTAGAATATTTCACCCATTGCCCTTGAGGATAACCCTAAATCTATTCTCCACCAAAAATTCTCTCACTGATCAAATTCATTGACAGTGAGTCCACTAAAAATCTTTCTAGTCCAATCTACTAGTAAAATCCCCTCTTGATTCCTTCCACGAACAAGATGTCCACTTTTAGCTTCCTTCGCATTGGGGATAGAATATAAAAGTCTTCCTCTCCAGGAGCAAGATCCTCTTGTGATAAACAGAAAGCCTCTATCCTTTCCTCTCCGGCCACGCCTTCCCAAGGTTAGGGCTGAAATTAGAATTTCATCTCGATAAATGAGAAAGTCATCTCTAGATCAGGTAGCAAATCCTATAAATGTGAAAGTTATCTGAATCTTTTCGATTCTCGAAGTGGAGTTCCTACTCTTAGTTTCACTTTTTAAGATTCTCGAAGTGGAGATCTCACTTTTAGTTTCCTTTACACTAGAGATAATATATAAAATTCTTCCTCTCCAAGAGCAAGAGATAGAATATAAAAATTTTCCTTTCTTGTTTCAGGGTTTGTCTTTACCCTAGAAAGAGGACCTGGAGATAGGATATAAAATCCTTCCTCTCCAGCATTGGGAGACAGTCTTCCTTTCCCACCTTAATTTTATCTTTTCAAATTTTCCTTTTCACTAGAGATAGAATATAAAATTCTTCCCCTCCAACATCGAGAAATAGAATATAAAATTCTTCCTTTCCCAGATCAATGTTATCTAATCCTTCAATCTAGGATTCATCTTGGAAAATTTTATCTCGAAGCCTAAGTAGGGATAAGCCAATGCCTAACACGCATTGCCAGTTTAGTCTTTTACCGATTGAAGAAGACACTCGAATCTAAGTTGGGGGAATTTTATCACGAAGCCTAAGTAGGGATAAGTCTACGCCTAACACGCGTTGCTGGCTAGTTCTTAACCGTAAAAAAAAGAATGAAAGCCCACATATTCAAAATTGTGGTAGGTTATTATTAATAACATCACAATCCACGCCCTACACGTGTGGGGAATTTTATCTTGAATCTTAAGTAGGGATAAGCCTGCATCTAATCCATGTAGCCAGTTTAGTCTTTTACTGATTGAAGAAGACACCTAAATCCAAGTCAGGGAATTTTATCCGGAAGCCTAAGTAGGGATATGTCAACGCCTAACACGTGTTGCCGGTTTAGTCTTTTACCGATTGAGAAAGACACCCGAATCTGAGTCAGGGGAATTTTATCCCGAAGCCTAAGTAGGGGTAAGCCTGCATCTAATACATGTAGTTAGTCAGTCTCTTGCACGGAAAAGAAGACAAAGCATATGTATTCGACATCATAGCTCCAAGTCTAAAAGAGTTTCATTCTTTTAGCACAACGTCACGTGCAAACCGGTTTAGATAATCCACACGCTAGCCCAATTCAAATGGTAAAGGCTCGTCAAACTCGTTAATGGCTGGGAGTTGGCCAATAACCCTAAAGTCGATGCCTAACATGTGTTGCCAGTTAGTCTCTTGTCCGTAAAAGAAGATGAAGCCTATGTATAGAAAATCAAAGTACCAAGTCTAAGAGAGTTTCCTTCTTTTAGCATAACGTCGTGTGCAGAATAGGTTTAGATAATCTGCATGCTAGCTCGATTCAAACGGTAATCGGTAAATGTTCATTAAATCTGTTGATGGCTGAGGGTTTGCCAAAAATCCTATGAGTATTGTGGTTGACTATTTCAACCGAAATAAGAAATCATAATAAGCAATAATAAAGAGGAGGATAGAAATTTATTCGATTAATGAAGAGTTGTGCCTTTCAATGAAGTAATTACAGTTATTCAAACATCAAGTTTATGGCAAAGGATTTGTTGTTCTAACTCGGACGACTTATCGGTGTAAGCTTGTTGGAGCTCCTTCTGTAATTCAGCCCTGAAAGACTGCTCCGTGGCATTCAGTGTCTTCGCAGGTTCTTCCTCAACTTCAGCTAGCTTTTGTTCTGAGAGCTCCAGTTTCTTGGATATGACGGTTTGAGCTTCCTCTGCGTTAACCCTTGTCAGGTCTAAGACACTTAAGTTCTCTTCCTCCACGTGATGTTTCTGCCTAAGCTGTGCTATCTTGGCCTCACTTGATGCAATACAAGAATGAATGTTGCTCAGGGATGTTGATTTCTCGGTAAGTACAATCTTAACCTGATTTCTCGGTAAGTACAATCTTAACGTGAGCATCGTGCTATGCTTCTAGATGAGACTCCGCTCGATCGGCTATATACGAAGAAGCACCTGTTGCTTGCAACTCCTGTAATTTCTAAAGCTTGAGATCCAGACGATCAAGATCATCATCAATTTCCTTGGCTAACTCTGGGTAACCAGCATCCCTTATCAAGGTCGTTCTAGGACCAAGGACCAGCCTGAACTGGTGGAGAGAAAGCCCACTGTGGAGAACCTTGTCGATCATCATGTTTATGGAGTTGAGATGTAAGCCCTGCAAAAAAATATAAAGGGGTGGACATTTTTAGAATCTTGAGTCAAAGGCCGGCGTAAACATCCTTAGCTGGATAACCCGTACCTGCTTCCATCGGCATAGCTTTATGGGTTAGCGGGGCTATCGGGAGGGTAACCGCTGTTGATGCACTGACTGCTACAGTTAGTCTCGCGGTATCAGACATAGCAGCCACCATGGTAGCCAATTCTGGAGAAGCATCAGAATGAGGGATTGAAAAATGCGCCTCAATAGGAGTTCCTGCTAGCAGTAAAATGAATTCCTCAAATTCACCAAATTGTTGTTGTATTAGTCAAAAATAGCTAGTCCTACAATTAACGGGAGGGAGAACCCATACCTTTAGAGAAACAAACCTCGGCATTTTTGAGAATTGTTAGCTCAGGTGATATAGCACCGAGAAGATGATCATCTCGGGGAGAGTCATGTATCAAGTTGTCCATGGGGAGTGTCCACAAGCAGGCCATCTTCATCAAAATCCTCTATCAAGAATCTAACACAAGAGAATATAAGTGAAAGAAGCAGAAAAAAATGGGATCAGCAAAAATGGCTTACCTCCTACAGTGGAGTTAGTCTCTCTAATCCCAGTGTCCACGTTTGCTTCCTGCAATTTCTCTAAAAGAGAAAGAAGCACAGAGACACTTAGGGAAGGCACGAATTCCGAGTCGTTCAACTCCCGTACTCGCCATCTAAGTGGAGTATTATCAATGATAGATGTAACTGGATTTGCTAAATCAGATCCTACATTGGTAGTCTCACTAATTTTAGCAGCTACTATAGGCTCTTCTGTCATAGGCTCGTACACCTGTTGTGTGAAGTTGGGTTTGTTGAAAGAGGCAAAATCGTGATGGGGAAAATCGAAGCTGGTCTTGCCTTCTCCATATCCTCCTGCACAGAAATGGAGAAATGTGAGCCCTGAGTTCAAGAAATTAAATGATTGAATGGATTACGTGGTAGGTAAGCATTACCTCCTTCGCTGACAGGATCATCACCTGCCAAGTCCATCTCAAAAGCTCGCGGATCCGCATGTGATTTATGGGCTAACTTTTTCCGCTTAACAGCTTGAGTCCCAACTCGAGGCTTCACCCGATAAGAGGGGCGAAGTCCCTCCTCCTCCTCGGCTGTCATTCCTGAAGCTTCAAATTGCTGTCAAACCAAATAATTCTAAAAGAGGAAAGGGAAAAAGAGAGAGGAGGTTTCGACGAACCTGTCCCAAAGTCCTCCTCATCATCTTTGTCGTCCACATGATCTCCTCCTGAGGTCTCTTCGGTAGAACTGAAGGCCTCCTCCTCCTCCTCGTCTATTTCACGAGTCTTGCATCGCTTCCTTTGTAACCGAGCGGCCTTCTGAATCATCTGAGTATCAGCTCAGGAGTCCTCTTCGGCTGCTAATTCTGCAATAGGCTTCACGTGAATGGGTTCATTAGCTGCCAATAGCCACCTGCAGCATAAGAATGTTAGCTCTAGCCCATGCTCAGTGCTCGAAAGGCTGAACCTTGCACCAGTGCACGCTGTCACACTCCATAGCCATGCTCGGACGCCGTCCACTAATCCGCCATGAATCCGAAGCTGTCGATTCAGATTTCCAATATAAAATTGGTCATAACCAAACTGGCGGGCAAATCGATAAGGTAAATACGGCTTTATGAAGCACTCATCTCTCACTCGAAATGCCAGTTAACCCGGTCTAATGTTCATCAGCCAATTGAAGCAGCCGACATCAAGAGAGGTCCGACTCGCTCTCGAGCTCTCCTCATCAATCAAAGACTCACTGTACTGACTAGAGAATCACAAAAAGTATCTAGAGAAAACCTAACCCTTGTGAATCTGCAATTGCTTTCTTATTTCTGAGAATCCTCACCCCTTCCATCTACAATTCTCTAATAATTATAGTAAGGGGGGTGGATTGATCTGTGCCCGGCGCTGACATCATATCTGAGCGGTGAAGGACGAACCAGGCCATCAAGTAAGTATATGGAAGCTCTACCTTAGCAAGAGGAATCCGAATCGACGGCTCACCCTCCCCCTGAGTGAAGGCACTGGCTATCTGTCGAATCCCATGATGAATGTTAGCCACCGTCACTGGAAGGAGAGACAATTCCTTTTTGTAAGCAAGCTAAACTGTAGGATAAAGTACTTCTAATGGCAAAGGATCACTAGACTGGTACGGTACCATGTACTTCTTCAACCAGATCGCGAGGTAACCGGTTAGGAGAGTCATCAGCTGAATCGGTTTTACTACATGCCACAAGAGTGTCTCAAATTTAGTCCCTGTAGGAAAACCACCCTCGATGCTACTAACGGTATAGGAGCGAGCACTGGATTTTTGGATCACCTTGTTAACCTCTGAAGGTGTGAGCAGTGCCAATCTGCAAATCGCCTCGCCAGAATTGCTTTCCAAGTGCTTGAACAAGTAGTTTGTGAACTATTTCAAGCTCACTTGTGACTTGGTCCTCTTTGCTAGTGGCTCAGCCTGTGCCAAAGTGATATGATGGTGGCAAGTAAGATCCCACAAGGTATCATAGCGACTAGGCATGCGATCTTTTAGCTGGCTCAACTCCCAATTTGAGCGAAAGTACTCCTGGTATGACATCTTCCCCATGGGTAAGCCAGAGACTTGATGCATCTCATAGAGAGCTAACACTAGTTCCCCATGCTTGGTCAAGAAAGTGTTCGAATCCGGGTCGTAGAACTCTGACAATGCAAAGAAATGATTGGCACTGATCGGCAACCCATACATGGTGGTACGAATCATTGCATGTGAACCACAGGCATGTAGCTCCTCACCCCATCAGCTGAGGACATAGTTCGTCATACGAGCCCACCAAAGCTTGTTTGAAGAATGAAGCCAGTTGTAAAATCTGTGATGGATCGTAGGCATTTCTCACTCCAGTCTCGCGAGATGATTCTTCAAGGTATGAGTAGCAGTGAACAGATCATTGCAGGGTGCTGTGTCTAATCTAAACACACCAGGACGCAATCCAATAACACAGTTCCTACTCGAACCTGAAATTACCTGGTGGGTAATATACTCACAATGTATATGGTCATGCTCCTCTGTCAAGTGCCACGACATCTCTCCCGTGTCATGTCCTGACACCTCAACTCGGTCAATGAGTGATGGCAAGGTATCCATGGGAGGTATAAGAACCCCCCGTCATCTTTATGCAGCCATTGCTCATGTTCAGTAAAAACTGCATTCCAATCTTTAACGGAATTACCGAACAGGTAATCCATCTTTCTCAGAGGCTGAGTGGAACTGGTATCCCTCACAAGCAGTGCGTTAGTAACCAATTGCCGAAGCACACGAGGGCTCCCCTCACATATCGCCTGGATGCCCTCCGCTGACATACCCGATGTAAACTGAGGAGAAACTGAAGCAGATGAAGAATCGTCGGAAGTGGCATAATGTTCACCGTGTTGTCCATCGACCGCATGAGAGGGAAACGGTCCGGAGGGGTATTCAACTGGAAACAAGTAATTAATATTTGTCAGATTCAGTCATAAAGAATACTTTAAAAGGTGATCTAAGGTGTCAAACTCATCTCGCAGACTTATGAGATAGAGTCACTGCTTTAAAATGGGTGAGATGATCCTAGCTGCATTATGCACTCATAAGACAATGTATTCCATCGCAAAAAGTGAAAAGATACTGTGTCTTACAGAACATGATGTGGCATAGAATCACCCCCTTTTAATTACTTTGAGATAGGTGTTGACCAAGCAAAACCTATCTTTTAAGCGTCAACCCTCACAAAGGAGAATCTCGACTCTTCTCAATTACCTCATGAAGGAGAACAAAGCAAGGATGCGGTATGCCATATATAGATTTTGAATGCACTAAAAGAAAAAAAGGCTCACCAGTAAATGATGGAGACACACTCTCATGTGGCAGGATAACTGGCTGACTCCTCGAAGCGCATGATCTCTTCGACACCATGTCGATCTGCAAAAGAACTAAATGGGTCAGATACGAAGATAAACCCAGAGGATCTGAAATATAAAGGGAAACTATGAAT